>JAQMYK010000011.1:9008939-9021168 GCA_030014345.1 Clarias buthupogon | reverse complement strand
ATATGTGGGTACAGGCCATTACCGGGGAGGCATCTGACATGTCTGAATGGTGTGTTTATAACTTTATGGGTTAGGGTTTCAAAATGGTATTACTTACTATGACTAATAGAGACAACAGCATGGTGTAAAAAAGACTGAATCACATATCTCCATTGATTTTTTTTTTGTACTGTATGTGTCATTTTTATATTGATGTCATATTTGTGTCCCTGACACTAAGAAAGAAGCTCTGAAATATCCATTTTGATTTCTGGGACACATTAAGGTGGTACAAAATGGTACAACAGACCCAACTACATCCCTCGAAAACTACTTGAGACACCTTTTAAGTAATTTTAGAAACACTGGAACACATCCAAGCAAAGACAGAACAGATGTTCTTCTAACAGCATGCAAGATTCCAACATTGCCTAATGTACAGAACTAGAGCCTAAGCCCTGACCTGCACCTTTACACACTTTCAAAGCCATAAGAAAAAAAAAGGTCATAACTTTTAAAAGAAATTGAGAAGTCAGGAGTACAAATGAAAGAGTTTAGATGTCCGTATGTGAAATTAATCAAAGCTTCACACGGTCCCTGTGGGAGGCTTTGCTGGAACACATGCTTCTCTCTCGGGCTGTGGCAGCAGACAAGATACAGACGGCTCAGGAGAAAGTGTATCAGAGACAGGAAACGGCCTTTGAAGTGCTGAGAGTGAGGAAATGGAATCCAGGCATGGCTCACAGACTGCTAGGGTACTCAGTCGACACAGGAAAACAGGAAAGCAAAAGGCCATATAAAAGGTACTCGTGCCATGGGATCTTAAGTACTGGGAACTTACTGTCCTGCATATTTCAATGCATAAAGAATTGACTGACAAGATAATCAACTACAGCAAATCAGTTGTGGCACTGGGTCTCCATGACTAGACATGGGAATTCTAAGCACCTGCTAAAAAAAGGATTTGCCATAAAAATCACATGGCACTCATAATATCAGGTCATATATTAGACAAACAAGGTTCTTAAACTCCTGTCCTTCAGTCAGCAGTAATTTACAAACTGTAGTATTTTACGCCATGTGAACTTGACATCCAGAAAACATTGGAGGCAAAAACAGAAATTGTCCGCAGGTCCACACCCAGATCACTGTGAGGTCACAGCTAGGTCAGTGTTGGGTTCTAGTCAATACTGATGGCTCTGCTATTGGTATATTAAACATAGAAAATGGGATGATTTGTTTAATTAATTAATTTATCAGTTTATGGCTCCGCCAACACACATCCTTGTGCGACAGGTACTGGTTAAGCTGGTGACCAACAGTTAGTGAACTACAGTGCAATTAACAGAGGCAAAAGGTGAAGAGAATAAACCATACAGGAAGTTCTTTTTATGTCTTCACTTATTCCTCTTTGGAATAGCCTCAGCTAACTAACTGTTCCAGGGTTGAATGCCAAATAGTATAAAATGAAAAGCTAGTACGCAATGTACGGCGTTAAATCCCTCGGTCCACACACCAAGAAGTGCCCCTGTTCAGGGGTTAATGATTATTAGAACACCTGTGAAGTAGAGTGATACATATAGTTACACATCTCAGTGGTGTTTTACTCTAATTCATCACCCATGGAATGTCTCTTGTCTAATCAAATTACTTGGTCAGAACTAACTGTTGTGTCAAAGCGCAAAACTTAGACCTTAGCAATGAGAGTTCTACATTCGAGAACATTAGGTGAGACAGGGATTAATATATCCTAATTAAATGACTAAATTCTGATTTATTCCATATGGTTTCTCCACCGACCATCACTGGATCCAACATGGTTTGGAAATCGGCTGCCTCAGCATTTTCCTCTTCAGTTAGTATTCAGCAGCTTTTCAACGCAATCAGTAAGTCAGCCACGTTCCACTGTTTGCTTGGTACACTCGCTGTAAGTGATTTGGCTGGAGTAGAGCTAACATTATAAATCATAATTACAAGACATTAAAAGCCAAAGGAGATGCATGACTTTGGAGATTGATCCATACACAAGGGAAAAAATTAATTTGGACAAAATCAGCTGCACTGTGCAACATCAGTATAATCAAAACTGCTCCAAATACAGTTTGCCACTAAAAATGTGCTTGTCTCTTAGCGTATCATGTCTGGATCCCGAGTATTATAGCATCACCAGAGCGGCATTCACTCGGGCATACAGATTAGTCATAATCAGTTTAAAAGAAGCAGACGTTAGTGGGCATATGTTCCCATAATGGTTAAAGATTCTCTGTTCCCTCAGGGAAGCCGTGAGATGCTTCAACAAGTACAGAGCAGTCTGCTATCTTTCAGCCTCCGGGCCCCAGTTAGCAGACCTCATCCCGACCAACTCATCAGCTCTATGAGAAAGAGAAGGCTGCTTTGCTGCTTTTGTGTCGACTGAGCAAAAAAACAAAACAAAAAAAAAAAAAGAAGCAGCAAAGCAAAACTGAGACCCAAGCTCTGGCATATGCCCAGGCCTATAGCCGGCGAGCTGTGTTTGCCAGAAGACAGCTTGAGGCAGCGGTATAAGAGCAGAAGGTGGCAGTTTCATCTGGTCACACAGGAGGGGAATGTGAAGCATATGCAACACCGTGCGTGGCCGGCACAGCACAGCACTGCACAGCGAGAGACTTCCCTTAGTTAGAGACGAAGTGACACGTCAGGTCAGCTGAGGCAATAAAACTTCATTCTTTCTTTATTCATGGTGGCAAATGCATAATAAACAAGTTGAACTAGATGTCCCTTCCAACGTGTTTAATGTTTAATGTAAGAACAGATTAATTTGAGCCTTTCAGACCCAGTCATCATCTGCAATAGTTTAGCCACCTTGTGGACAAATGTGTAACTGCAGGGCTATACGAGTCCACTGGTACATCACGAAAAAACCCACTGCATCACTTCTGCTTCTGAAATACCATCTAGCAAACAGCATGCGCTTAGACAGAAACACTTACATGCTTTAATTTCAACTATATTTAAAATGTAGTGATCAAGCAAACAACAGACCAATCAAAACGGGCATAATTATATTAATACCAAGCACTATAAATATAATCAAGATGATATTTTACAAAACGTCCCTAGTTGATGTGTATTTTTATCATTCTTGATATCATGCATGATCAAACACATCTTACAATTGAATGACATCATGGTGTTAGAACAGGTGCATGCTGCACAGGTGCAGGAACAGTTGAACTACATGCCAAAGGCTGTCACATGTTCTTAGCAGTTTTACTAAAACGCTTCTCCAATATTCAGTCAGATATGACCTGATTTCATGTTCATTTGTATGACTCAGAAACTTCAGAACGAGACTCATACGGGCTGTTTAGGAATACCTACAATAAGAATTAGAACTTGAACAAATCAAAACACAGAAGCAAGCAAACAAACAAGACGAGATCAAAGTCAAAGGGTTACAGCAGTTACATTGTAACTTGGACGTGGAAGGGCATCAAACGTTGCACTTCAACTCACCTTGAGCGGCCGTTCCTCGGGCGCTGAACACACTTGCTATCAAAGTGGCCACATACCAAATCATAGTACTATTGCCAGCCAGTCGGAGAGCTCGTCATATCTCAGAGTGCCCCCTTTTCTATAAATCATTCATAGACGAGCCCCCCGGGATGCTTGACGCACTGGCAGCTGCTGAAATCCTTTCACTCATGCCCTGCACCCTTTCCTCCGGCGCTTCCCTTCATTCTCGCCCTTCTTCTTCCCCTTCTCTCCTTTTCGCATCCTTATCTCTCGCGCTCTCTCTCTCTCGTGCGCTCTCTCTCTCGCGCTCTCTGCACCTGCACCAGCGCGACGCGGCCCGACGCGCCTTTAGATAGCGACGCCGGCGTAAAACCAAACCCGGGAATTTAGCTCGTTGACACCGCCCCCGCTCGAATGTCATTGGTAGACGTGGGAGGGCCGAGGGGCGTGGATTGGCTACCGCTGCGTCGCTCCTGCGCTAAAAACGCGCTCAGCCTCCGCTTCAAGGTGAGTTGCGGCGCGGAACGGTGCGGCGCCGCAGTATCATGCGCAATCGTGGAGACGCGCCGCTCACAGGTCCGACCAGTCGCCTTCTCCTCCTCCTCATCTCTCCTGTTGGACAACTCTGAGTGAAAGTTCAACGAGAACTGTTAAGGGAGTACTCGAAGGTCGAACGCGTGCGCATCAGCACTTTACGCACAGCAACGTTTTTATGTTGTCTTTGCCCATATTCTACACACGCGATGCACATGTGACCGCACGTGATGTCCTATGTCAGTCACGCTGTTCATATGGACAGTTTTGGGTCAACCTGTTTTCCCACATGGGAGTCCAGATTACTCATGCAATCAATCACACGCAGCATCTGATCAAATGTGTGTGGTTCGTCCACTGCGTGTACTGTATGTTTGCTGGATTAATTTTTTTTCATACAGATTTATTTAAAGGATACTGTATGAGAGTTGTCTTGGAATAATATAAGCAAATGATCTCTGCTATTTTTACTTTATTTTACCCAGCTTAATGTACTGTATTGTTATAAACCTATTTGTTTTTATTGTATTTCTTTTTTTATTCATATTTATTTCTTATAAATAAGCTTTTACTTTTATGGTCACTGGCGGTCGTGTAAGCTTTTCACTACATATCGTACAGTGTATGACTGTGTATGTGACAAATAAAAATTTATAGGGTTCAAACACTGAACTTGAATTATTGCTCACTTTTGATCTTTGAAATAATGATGACTGGTGTGTGATTTTAAAAGCAAACAAACAAAACAACTTTTATACCCCCCTCTTACCCCAAATCTCCTCAATAAACCGAGACATCTTTATTATCCCGAGATGTATGTATTAAAGTTTGCACTAAAATTAAAACTCAAGACTAATGTGGCTATAAAGTAATGACAAACAGCGAGATATCTCACTTAAACAATATCCATAAATATTTGGATCTCACCGTGTTGTAAAGAGGGTCAAGACCTTTCTAAAACATCCCTACAATTAAAGATACCTCAGCAATATTGTAAGGGCACATTTGGAACTGAAAAACTTTGAACACACCTTCAAATTAAATGTCCTTTATTGTTATTATTATTCTGAAGTCATCCAAAATATGAAAACAAAAATCACATGTGAATTGCTGATGCTGAGAGGTTTCTGCTACTTGAGCTCTATGAAACATCCATGTACTGTAAATGTAATTTCTGACCCTGGTAAGTATAAAAGAAGGGATCCTCTGCAGCAGATATTTATCTCGGGCTTCCATTTCTGGGACGATCCTAACGAGAGACAGTTTCATTATAGCGTTTGATGGGTTTTGTGACTGCGCTTGAGGATAAACTACACTCAACGTTCTTGCAATTTGCCAGATGGACTGACTTTCAATCCTTAAAGCATTGACAGGCTGTTGTTTTTCCTTACTTAATTACATACTTCCATATGTGTTTTTTTTTTATTCTTGATATACTTAGTATTGTTCAACATTGTAGAAAATGAGGAAAAAAAAGAAAAATGTTTGCTATATTTGATTAATTGCAAAAAAAAAAATCTAAATCTAAAAAATTGTTAACCTGAAACAACCACATGCCATGAGACGGAACATATCCTTTATATCCATTTTATAACATAGAATCAGCAATGCAATCCATTTGTAGCAATGTTTTTAATGGAGATCCTGGTCTCCTGCCAGTGCTTACTTACCCTAAACATGGCATCCTTTTAGGAGTTTATTGCAACAGGATTCACCATTTATCTTCAATGCTCTGTAGTTTGTTGCTCACCATTCACAGATTTCTCTGACTTTTTCATCAAATGTCTACCATTTAATAATGTTTGGTGTATACTGTAAGTAGAGTTATATGTTTTTCTAACAATGAGTAGTGTTAACAAAATGCCGGAGGGTGCATGTTAATGATTTTAGTACATCATTAGGCATAACAAGCCTAATGTTTGAAACTGTACAGTATGAAGGCTTAGTGACTGTTGATGCTTATTGATTACATCACACAGTTCATACAGTATAAAACTTCTTTGTATTTTTCAGAGAATTATGCATATGATCGTTGGCCTGTAGTCCATGAAAATGCCACATAACTTTGCTGAGCCTAGACCTAAGCAACTGAAGCAACCTTAGATCATGACACTGCCTCCAGTAGCTTGTACACTGGCCACTATGCATGATGGGTGCATAGCTTCATTTGCTTCCTCCTTACCCTGATGTATTCACCTCCCTGGGGGATGTCAATCTGAACTCATCAGACCACATGACCTTCATTCATCTTTATGCTCCCTAGCAAATTTTTTGTTTCTTTCTATTGAAGTTGAAGTGAAATATTAGATAACCCTAACCCTAATCTTTTATTTGTTAAATAACAATGTTTTTTTTTTTGCCTTAGATTAGGTAGGGTGACTTCCATACAAATAGTTGGATAATGTGAACTCAGGATACAGTACATGTTGTATATTATAGCATGTGATCATGAGTTCTAATCCATGTATCAGCACAATTTATGATCACTGTGGGAAGATTGGTTTCCCACAATATACTCAAATAGTCATAGTCATGCTATAATAAAATGTTCTTGTTGAAGAATGCAGTCTTTAGCGACCCACTCTCAGTGACACACACTGTTCAGACGCCTTGAAATAAATAAGTAAATAAATAAATTAAATAAATAACCCACCTCCATCAAATGCGCTCGGTGAAATCATATTTATATTTAAGACTCATTCACTCCATTATTTGGGTTGTACCGTAGTTACTGTACCTACACATGTACAACATTAGCAACATGTTCTTACATATTTAACGCCTTCCTTTTAAACAAGCCTACATCTTAACTGAGTAATAACAAATAATGACTCATAGGGACTTTGCAGTAAGGTATGCAATGTTTCATAAACTTTTCTCTGCATCCACCTCCATCACAGAGGAGAAGTGTATTCTGTTGAGCCCAAATAAATCAGATTATCAGCTACTTGAAACAGTAAGCTTTGCAATGGGCTCTGGATTTATAATGGAACTGTGAATTCTAATGATCGTCTGGTTATGAGGAGGGAAAAATATTTTTCTGCAGGGAATGCGGTAGTTTTGTGATTGTTCTACTTTGCATACACTGTCAGTCACTCCTGGGTTCCATGCTTGGTGTATGCATTGTAGGAAATTTCTGAAAATTCCTGGAAACAAATTAATTTAAGGCTTTATTCTTCATCGTCATTCGAGCAGTACGAGATTAATAACTGGTCATTAAAGAAACAAGATAAGGTTATTACCAGGTAGTGATAGGTACAAGCAAAAAATGCAAAAAAAAAAAAAAAACAGCTCTTTGAGATGAGATTGTTACATTTTTTAAGTGAAGATTACATAAAACTGCACCACCTAATGGAAAATGTTTCTTTGAACTACAGTACAGTACATGACATTAATTACAGTTTCGGCAGACTTGTAATATAATATAATAAAGCATAATCCAAAGTACTCAAGAACATAATGTAACTTGACTTGCTCATCAGGGATGATTTCATTATTATCTAAACACATTTTTTCTCACTCATACACACTTCCATGCATTTTCTTTTCATTTTGTGAAGCTGCTTTGAGACAATGACCATTGTTAAAAGCGCTATATAAATATAATTGAATTGAATTGAATCAACTGCTCAGTTAATCAATCAGACGCAGAGTGCTGGGCAAAAGTCTTGAGCCACCCCTTAATTATTCATACAGTATTTAATAAAAATGATGTAGATTAAATAAATATGAATAAATGTTTTACAGAGACAGGCTGCCAAGTTAAAATACAATTTAAATTTTGGTTGTGTAACAACCTCAGCAGCAGCCTCATTTCCCCTCTCATCCACTCAGCATTCAGCATCACCAGTACATTAATCATCGGCCTGATCATCCGTCATCATCTGCACCTGTTTCTCACTGGCTCAGGCCTCAAGTTAGATGTTTTTTTTTTTAATGCTGGAATGATTCATAGGTCACTGCGTGGCTTAACAAATAAAAAAAAAACATTGACTGAAAATGAGAGCCAAAAACTTCAGGAAGCCTGGAGAACTATTCCTCAAGATTATATTATAAAGAAAGTCTGGCTCTTTGGAAGGAAAATACGAAGAAATGACCATTGGTTGGAGAAGGATTGTTGATGATTTAATTAGAATTGCCATTTGCCTCACAAACAGCAATGATTATTTGAACTAAACCTGAACCTGTCTGCTCCATGGAACAGATCCATTTCCTGTTACATATTATTCAATAGCTCAGTTCAGTCTACTGAAATCCTTTGCAGCTCCACCAGTTTACAACACTAACCCCTACAGTAGCACAATCTCAGCATGTTGGGTACAATAAAATTTTCATGTTCTCATGAATGCTTGTTTTGTGTAGCGTCAAATATTACTTGAACAAAATGAAAAAAAAAGGATGCTCAAGGATCTCCTTTTTCTTGCGATATGATAGTACAGTAGATGTAGACTTGTATTAAAATATATAGCTCGTGTGGTTTGTTTTACTTGTTTTTAATTTAGTTTCAGATTCTATGTGGCCAAAAGGCCATGTGAAATTAATTTTAATTCATGGGTTTTGGCAGTAAAGGGAAGATTCAGCATTTGCCATGGACTGCTAAAGAAGACCTCTAAAAGACAATAAATACGACTGCTGTTTTTCTACTTCGCATCCAATTTGCATATATCAAAAGGGCTGTGAATGGCTCTGGAGGCTGTTGGTCACTTTTTTCTGGCCTAAGCTCCAACGTAGACCATCTGTGTTCCATAAAGTGATAAATAATGTTGACAAATGAAAGAATGCCAAGAAAACCCATTTAGAAGAAACACAACTTCACGGATACGTAATTACATGGTAAAGCTCAGTTTTATCATTTCATCATCCAGTATATGACCATAAATATATTCATCAGTCTGCATCAAGTTCTTTACATTGTAAACCTATAGATTCTTTCAGGTAATATTGACTCTTGGGTTTTAAATTATTTTTGGAGCCTTGCAATATTCAGTCAGATAAATTCTGATTGATGACCTTTGCATATTTAGTCAAGGGTGTCGATTCTTTAATCAGAAAGACAAATGGAGTTTCTCCTACATGTCCTGATTGCAGATGTGGTTAATACTGTACCGTTTAATCCATTCAATGAAAACCAGAAACCAGATATATAAACATATTTATTTAGTTAGTTTAGTATTCTTTTTATACATACATTGCCTAATCATGAAGATTTAGACAAACTATTATAGTGTGTTCATGCAAGGTCGGGCAATGCCTGGGTGAAATCATTGACAGTGCAAACCTTTTGCCATCCTTTAAAATCTCATTAAGTCATTCATAAAGCGTAACTATTCTATATTATTCAACAAATTATAAAAAAATAAAAAATAAAAAAGAAGAAGAAATCCGATTCAGCTCCAGGTGCCAACTCCTGAACAAAATGAAATACAAGTTTCAATAAGAAAAGGAAGGTGCTGTTGTATAAGCATAGAGCAATTCCACTTGTGACCTGGACATACTGTGCAAAAGTACTAATAACTAATTTCTTCATATTTTGCTTCCAAAAAGCCAGACTTTCTTTAAACATAATCTTGAAGAATAGTTCTCCAGGCTTCCTCAATTACTTTTTTTGCCTTTCAGTTTTAAAAACATCCAACATATGGCATGAATCAAAGAGAAACAGGTGCAGATGATGACACATGATCTGGTCGGTGATTTGTATACTAGCAATGAGTGCTGAGTGTTTGGGACAGACAAGCGGGGAAATGAGGTTGCTGCTGATGTTGTTAGATAAACAACAAATCTTTAGGCACTTCATAGCCTTTTGCAGTGAATAATTTATTTCATTGAATTCAATTTCATTTCATTTCATTTTATATGAAAAAATCAGCGATGACTGAAGACCTTTGCCCAGTACAGTAGAGTAGCTGTGGGTGAGGTCTGAGCCATTGGTTAGCACAACACTTCTGCTTGTTGCAGAACTGGTCAGGTAACATTTTGGCAAGTTTGGTTGCCACTACCCATTATTTCATCAGTGGTAAGGATCATGGTCGGCTCTAAGGACCATGGAAATGATGAAGGCTGATAGTCAAGGAAATCTTTCTGACTCATGAAAGGTAGTACCTCTAGTCTCGCTGGTTGTTTATGCTGTAGGAGCTATACTGTACAACTGTCTTTTGGTATGGTATTATTCACTTACAGGTAAAATTCTAAGACCGGAAAATATTTGCATGGACTCCATGGCTGCAATAACCCAACATTAGCAAGTTTTTTTTTTTTTTGGATATTCCAAAAATAGTATTAGGTGTTGCACCATATTCCTACAGACACAATATTTCATTACAACATATACAGGAGCAATGGCAATAGAAACCTACTTGGCTTGATTTTTACTGACTTGCGAAGGACAGGTGGCACAGTGGTGTGAGGGATAGCAATAATGCCTCACCGCGCCAAAGTCTGGGGTTTGTTGCTGATATCAGGTCACTGTCCACACCGTCCAAAAACATGCATGTGGACATCCTGACTATGCCAATGTGCCTCCGCATATGAAGGTGTGTGTGGATGAAGCTGTGCTGTGAACAGTTGTCCCAAATAAGGTGAAGACATTCTAACATTCTACTATCACAGTGCTGCCTTTCCATCCGTTAACTTCATATAGCATAACATGAAACAGCAGGGATAGAATAATTTCAACACTAGCCTGTTGTACAACCAAGAATAAAGACTGCAACCAAAAAGGTTCATTTGACAACAAGGCCTATTAGATTTTACACCCTCTTATTTACACATTTAAGCATCTCCCTAGGTTATGCAAACCTGAAACACAGCTATGTATGACAAACAACACCATTAAACTACATTATGCTGCAAGATTAATCGAAAGCAAATCATTATGTTTCGTTCCATCTTTATTACTGGTAAGAGATTCACAAAGCAGTAATAAACTGTCAGACTTTTGAATGTCCCATAACTAGTCATAGTAATGATAGCATGATTGCTCATTATTCACCACATGCTATATCCAGCTGCAAAGGAAGAAGATCCTAATCCTTTTTGGGATGCGATAGACATAGATGCAAATGTGCTTCCAGCAATAGAATTTAGGATTTTTTTAGGAGAGCTCTTCAGTCATCATGCCATTTTGTGTAAGCCGTTCAACAGCTTGCAGTTCATTATTTAAAGCTTTTATTTCATACACTCATGCCCACTTCAAGATCTCCAATCTACATTTGATCATGTGTACATTCACTGGGTTACATCTCAATGGTTGAATAAGCTGTAGTTCACTTTTGTACCGGTTTATGATGATACGAAGCTAACCAATGCTATAAATAGACTTCTGTTGCTGTTATAATATAATCCAGTGAAAAATTGAGAGAGAGAGAGAGAGAGAGAGAGAGAGAGATCAAGGAGGTTAAGTGGCATTGATGTTTTCAATGTCATGCTCAGTACAATACAGGCCATCCTAAAATAAAACCTTTTCAAATAAGTCAACCAAGCCAGAGTAATCTCTCTATAGTCTGACTGGGGCAGGGCAAATAATTGCATTGCTGGTGGTCTGCAAAGCTCCATCCGGTTACCCAAGGAGCTTGGCATCAAATTCGGCTGTGGAATTTAGGATTTGAGGAGGTGGAGGGGTGAAACTAGGTCATGTAAAGACTGGGTCCTGACAAATCTTGCTTACTGGCTGCTGTATAAGGAGTGTCACCACTACCACTGAAATGCTGGGGCTCAGGAACAGCGACATTCCTTATCCTGTAGAAACACATTTTAGAAATGACATATCAACTATGCAAATTTCTTTTCCAAAGACAAGCTTGGATTGATTTGGACATGCAACCAGCAGTTTAACCACTAACCCCATGCCTAAATGTAGCCCCACCTTTATTTGTCAAATCTTTCATTAGCTGTAACTACTCGCCATAATGTTTGAAATCTTGTACCTTTCAAACATTGCAAAAGCTTCAGAATCTTGTAGATCACAATCTGAGACATTTTCCACACTTGCATATTTATTATGCAAATGCACTTTAAAAAAAATTATTTTTGGATCTTTACCACCAGGTATGACATCATTCCCAGGCAAGAAATAGGGGATGGGAACAATTTGCATAGATAATCCTTCAACCAAGAGCCCAGGATCGCCTCCATTTTCATTCATTCATTCATCTTCTATACCACTTTATCCTGTATTCAGGGTCGCGGGGACCTGGAGCCTATCCCAGGAGACTTAGGGCACGAG
>JAQMYK010000011.1:8888318-8900249 GCA_030014345.1 Clarias buthupogon | reverse complement strand
GAAGCGTAGATAATTTTTGACTCACTCTCGTATTTTGCATTTGAAAGTAATTAATAGCATATGAGGCATGAACATTAACAAGTGGAGATGCTTTGGGTTTGGGCTGATACTTAGATGTGAAACTGGTGAAATTCCTGTTGCCTCCCAATTTGGGAGATCACAACACATTCATGTCACTTTTATTAGAGATTTTGTTGATGAATTTTTTAAGTCAGTTTTATTGCCACGTCATGTGTCATCAGAAGAGAGTACGGCATGACTGGGCCTCGGGTCTTGTAGTTAAATCGATCAGTCTTGCATTGATGCGTATAATCAGGTGAAGTCAGAGGCTTGGATGATTCCTCCATTAGCGATCAATGAGTAAATGTGAGAATAAGTGGCAGTGTTTAATAACATCACTAGTGACCGCTACGTAATCTACTACCGGAAGGTCAGCTTGTGTGTGTAACCAGTAATAGTGAAATTCACTACTGATTCGATTTTAAAAAAGGTGTGTAATGTATTAGGCACTTACATCGATGATGTCATTTTGAAAAAGTGAACTAGATGCCCGAAAAAGTATTTATGTGCCGAATTGTTCTTTCTAACTAGAAACCTAAATGTCAGTATTGTTAATATGAATGTGAACTGAATCAAATTAAGTGACAAAACGTATACGTAAAATGTTTTAGTATATCGGAAATGACACAATCGTGGCGCAGTATTCGGAAATACTTGTTGTCAAAGACTACAATATATCTATGTAGAAAATAATGATGAAAAATACTAAGAAGAACAAAAAAATTATGTGTATCCTGACTAATCTAATCATCATGAGCATTAAAAAAAAAGGAAGAGCTATCCTTTTACTGAAAAATGATATGTGACCAGTACCTAGAATCGGTCTGCTGAATATGCTTGAATACAGTATGTTCAATTTTGATTATGCATTTTATTTTTATGTGTGTGTGTGTGTGTTCTTGTGTCTTAAAAAATACTGTGAGATTATTTCCGCAAACACAATTTCAACTGTCTTGGATGTCTTGCTTTACATTTATCATATAACTCGCATGTAAATTTGACAGTGTTGTCTTGAACTGACTAAGCAGTGAGGCGAATGTGCTGAATGCTGAACTTATTCTACACACTACAACGCTCCCGGGGTTTATAATTACGTGAAATTATATATTTTTAGAATTTTGTTACTATACACTGTTGTTCTTGTGCAAATACTTGGTTTGACAGTTTTGTATCAATAAAGGAACTTATCTGTTCTGAATTAAAACTGTCCTCTTGAGCATCTGTCGTGTGTCCTTGTCGCTGACGTTTATGCTTTGGTTGCACTAAGATGTTTATGAGTTTGTGATGAAATGTTCTCTAAGATAAAAGAATTACCAAATAAAAAAAAATTGCCAAATGGATCCTTTTAAATGGAAGGAAAAAAAGCCATGAAGTGCTCTTCAGTCTGTTGCTGCACCTCCATCTAGGCAGCCATTACTTACATATACACTATGCACATACTCTGTAGCCTTCTCTGCATGTAAGAAAATGTGAAGTTCCCTCTAGGTGCATGTACGCTGTGGACATTTCAGAAGAGTCAAATTACTGTATTATCAAAAACCTGGTAGGATAGTGATGAAGAAATGTGTTCGGAAAAAAATTAACACTCAAACACTTGATGAAGTTGCATGATAAAAAAAATCATCATTAAAAAGTCCATAAATATGTTTAATAGAGAAAGTAAGAGCATCTCCGTACACGTACAATGTGATGAGAACGCACAGTGTGATGTGATGAGACTAAACAGCTGTGTGGCCATAAGAAAACCACTTGTTAGTGAGACTAATCAGAAAAAGTCTTCAATTTGATAGGGATCATAAAGACTGGACTTTGGAGCAATGCAAAAAGGTCATGAGGTCTCATGAGTCCAGATTGGTTGAGCAATGGCGTGTCAGGGTAATAAGGGAAGCACATGAAGCGATGCACCCCTTATGCATAGTGGTGACTGTACAAGCCTCTGGAGGCAGTGTTATGATCTGGTGTTGCTTCAGGTGATCAGGTCTAGACTCTGTTTTGTGGTAATAAAATTAAGTTAGCTGATGACTTGAATGTATTGAACGTCCAGGTTATCACATCAGTTGAGTTTTTCTTCCTTGTTGGTGCAGGCATATTCCATATACCAAGCCTCATTTTTAAAAAATGAACTGGCCACCAACTGGTTCGACTGTATGGTTGAGAAGATATTCTTTAGTAAAAGGTGACATTGTTATTTTTTCACTCTTGCCCCTCAGACAACCTGCATCTGCCATTGTATATTAATAGAAATTAATATACAAGTAAATATTTTGAATTATTTATTTAAATAAAATACCTTTCACAACACAATCATAAACAGGCACACAGGTTGTATAATTGGGCTAAAATGCATTCAGTAAAGTTTGTTAATTTAATTAAATCAAGGTATTCACAAATGTGTGGTGGAAAAAACCCCAAATTTTTCCAGCAGGGGGAGACAAAGAGCACATGTTCATACTAGCGTATTAAAAAGTACGCCAAAATAGTACTAATGTCACCTTAAGGCACTGCACTTGGCATACTTGTTAGTGCTGTAGTATGCGGTCTGGGAGAGCGAGCACCTGTTTGTAATGGCAGTTATTTACAAATACATTTCACGTAACTTTAGAATGTTATTTCGTTCGACTACGTTGATTTTCAATAACATTAAAACTGAATAATAATAATAATAATAATAATAATAATTCCGCTTATATAATGCTATTTTATGACTAGCAGCGAGACCCACGTGGTATTGTTTCTGGTAACCATAGAAACCACTGGGAGAATGTGGCTGAGGTTTGTTTTTGGGGAAAACGCAGGTTTAATCTGTGAACGATAGTGTTTATTAGCGATACTGTTTCATAAATATCTGACTGCAAAGAGTCAGATAAACTCGAAGAGAGAGAGAGAGAATATCATTCTTAAATGAAGTCAAACTGCTGTGCGAGGAGATACTTTTAACAGCAGGTTAGTTCAGATGTTTTATTAGCAACCTAGCTACATTAGATGAGCTAGCTAGCACTGCTAGCTTAGGATGCAGTTTTTTTTAGGATACACGTATTTATTTATTTATTTATTTGTATTTAACTTGTTTAATGTTACCCGGAGGCACCTGACTGTACGATATTCATAAAAAAAAAAAAAAAATTTAACTTGAAAAAAAAAAAAGACTTGTTGAAGATTTACTTAAACTGTTAGTTAGCTGGTTAACTAGCTTTTGTTCATTCAGGCAGCACTAGTTAACTGTGTAATATGTAAACAAGTGTGAAATGTTTATTTTATTCACAATCGATTATATTTTTTCAGGTCATAAAGATGCCTCGCTCCTCAGCTATAGAAGGATCTGTAAGTCTGTTTAATGTCTTATACTTCTTTCTTTAAAAAAAAATAGTAATATTAATTAATTGAGGAAATTATATTGTTCTGTCATTCAGCTGCTTGAGATCTTAATTCTTCTCTAGATGTGATGTGTAAATGTGATGTAGTTTTATGGCATTATTACAAACCTGAATTGTAAATTAGAGGTTAGCACTCTCGCCATGCACCTCCAGGGTCGAGGGCTCGATTCTAGCCTTGGGTCTTGTGTCTGGGTTTGCATGTTCTCCCTATGCTTGGTGGGTTTCCTCTGGGTATTCTGGTTTCCTCCCACAGTCTAAAGACATACAGATTAGTCGAACTGGCATTCCCAAATGGCCCGTAGTATGTGTATGTGTGTGATTGATTGGCATCCATCCAGAGTTTACCCTGTCTTGAGCTTTAAGTCTCCTGGGATAGGCTCCAGGCCCACTGCGAGCCTGTACAGAGGATAAAGCAGTATAGTTAAATTGTGAATTGTTTCTTTTTTTTGGACACAATGAACAAATCATGGCCATTTTTTCTTCCTTGGACTCCCTCAGATGATAGTGTGAAAGATTTTCTGTTCCACTTATTGGGAGTGAATAATTTTAAGCAATACAATTTGTTATGGTAACTTTAGTAAAACACCTGTTCAGAGATAAAGCTCCGAACTCCATGAACATCCAACCTGTTAGAACAAAGACACATCTCCAGCAGCTTTGCTTTATGTAAACTGTTTTTTGATAGAATAGGAAATCATTTCTCATTGATTTTGCGCAGTTCATTGTGCAGCACATTAGTGCAGGATGTTATGTTGCTGCCTCACAGCTCAAAGGTTCTCCAGTTCAATCCTGAACACACTTTAGTCTCCAGTTTTCTCCAGCCTCCCAAATATGGGCTTGGTGACACTAAGGTGCTTTTGGCTGTGAACCTCCCTTGCCCATTTGCACTATTATGCAGGTACAGTATGTTTTTTTTTTGTTTTTGTTAGTTCCTGCCATCTTTCACATAAATTCTAACTTCTAACTACATAAAATAGTTAAAGATGCAGAGACCTTTAAATTGAAATTAAAGGTTGCCTGAAAATGTATCTCATGAATATTATATTCTCGTGAATGAAGCCATAAAACGATTGACATTTACAGAAGGCTTCAAGCACAGCACAGTGATGAGAATCTTAACCACAGTAAAACAGTTAAATGAAGCAAATGTTTTAAATAAGGCCGTACGTCCCTGAATGACGATCAGACTGAGGTGGCTCGCATCACACTGCATCCGTTTCTTATCCTCGAAAATTGACAGATAACTTGTTGCCAACTTGCGAAAGAGACGCATTGATCTCTGGGAACTGTACGTGTAATCATTCTTGAACACCACTTGCACAGTACAGGAACTCAGCTGGGAGATATTGCCACATCCCCATACAGTCCTGAACTCGCTCTAATCCATATCCACATATTTCAGCCATTAAAGGGAGTCAAAATTAAAGGAAGGTCAGTGTTGCAGGCAGCCCAATCATGACTCCGGTGTACTGAGAAAACATTCTACCTTTATGGTGCTCAAGCACTAGTTAAACGCTGGAATAAGTGCATTAGTGTAGCAGGGGATTATATAGAAAAATAAAGGTAGTTTTTATTTGCATAACTGTTCTGTCATTCTGCTCAGCAAAAGCCCCGGTTTGACTTGAATGCCCCTTGTAATTGTACTGTCAGTAATGTAGCATGTTTATTCAGAAAGATTCCCTTTTTATATAAGCCTTTATATAAAAAGAGTGTGAGTAGTTTATCGATGAATCCTTTTGTTTTTAAGAACTGGTATGTTAGTCTCTGATTGAACTGATCATAGCTGCATTATTTAAAGCAGAAACACATGCATTAATAACTACATTTCTGTTTTCAGTGCTTCTGATTTACTTAACATATGTATTACTTGGGTTACTGCCTGAATCAGGAAGTATAATGCTGGCAGGAAGGATGTGGTCTAGTGGAGAGTTGTACACAACGAACCCGTGGAGAGAACTGAGCACTGTTTAGTAATCGGTATTGTTGTGTGCTGTTAAACAGCATCGCCTTGAGCCGCCCTATGATTTGGTCACATTCACCGTGAGAAGACTTCCTGTGATTATGTAAGAAGGGAATTAAAAAAAAAAAGTTATTTGGGCAGATAAAGTTCCATTGAATGAAGTAAAGAATAAGTATGATGGGGCGTCTGTTAAAGGAAATTAATCAACAGTGCGGTGCGATGCAGTCTCAACAAGACGCAGCCTGTAATTTTCTATAGTGACACGTTTGTAAAGCAAGTAAGTTTCTATTATTATTTATGCTATAGGAGCTATAAAGAGTCATTCCTTCACCTGTTTAGATTTGGTGTTGTTGCACTTATACCACAGAGATTTGCCAAAGATTACACTTTAATTTATTAAAGTATGTAATGTTTGTATTTAAACAGTTTAGAGTAAGACTTAATGTTGTGGAACGTCTAAAAGACAAATTAGTTACTCATTAAAACTGTGGTTATTCACCAGCCTCACTCTTTTTTTCTTCATTGAATGGCATTCCCTCTCCCTCTTTCTCTCACATCTCAAAAAATGCAGCTTGTCATTTTACCAAGAAATGATACCTGTTTGTCCTTGTGTATGAGCAGTTACTGTAGAAACAATTATGTCATTATTATTCTATTTTTCATGTTACAGCGAAAACTGCAGTACTTTCCATACAGTGCTGTTATACAAGCGTAATGCACACCTTATGACCAATCAGATTTGAGGATTGAAACTATTTTCTTTTTGGTAAATCAGATTTGAGTGTCTTGGTCATGATTTAATTTGGGTTTTGATACTGACTTCACAATTTCGATTAGTTATTTTCTTAATATTTTGAATCAAATTTGAATCAAGTAAAATGAATATATATATATATATATATATATATATATATATATATATATTTCTGAATCATTAACAATGCAAAACAATGTTTTTATTTGCACAAAAAAAAATAATTGTGTAAACCTAAAAGTGATTTTAATATTATACAATAGTCTGCTACAGGTTCACAATATCTAAAAATCTATACTGTATATGAGTACATTTATACATTTTTTTTTTTTTTTACAAAAATGTATCTGATACAGGGACTTGATCTTGGTTTGATGAGCTCAACAGAAGAGCTCCACAGCTCCAAAGCTTGGTGGGTTTCCTCCGGGTACTCCTGTTTCCTCCCACAGTACAAAGATTATGCTAATTCTTGTTTCCAAATTGTCTGTAGTGTGTCAGCGTGTGCGTTTATGTGCCCTACGATGTATTGTCTACCTGTCCACGGTGTACCCTACCCTGCAACAGCATAAGAGGTATAGCGACTGAGTGAGACAGAGTGAGCAAGTTTAAATGATGGACAGATTTTTGTATTCTTAGACCCCTTGTGATTTTCACGCAGTTGTCCAAACAAAGTTTAATTTAGATTTTTAAATACTGTTTTCTTATTGGGCAGGACCGTGGCATAGTGGTTAGCACTGTGGCCTCTCACCTCCAGGATCAAGGGTTTGAGTCCCACCTTCGGGTCTGTGTGTGCGTATGTTTGCATGTTCTCCTCATGTTTGGTGGGTTTCCTTTGGGTGCTCTGGTTTCCTTGCCCATAGTGTGTGAGTGTGTGTGCTTGAGCTTTATGACAGTTTGGCCCCCTGGGTATCCTGGGTATAAGCCACCTTGTTACCCATGGTCCCTGGGATAGGCTATAGAGCAGTATAGGAAATGAGTGAGTAAGTTTTCCTCTTGAAGGTCTACCAGACTTTAAAAAAAGAAGCAAGAACTGAACTTATGTGAAACATGCAAAACCAAAGGAAATCATGTAGTTTCCAGAATAGGATGTTAGTAAATGTATGATATACAAATATTTTACTGTGTGATTTTTTTATTTTTTATTTTCCAAATCACCACACACATGAGGGAAAACAATGGAGATGGAGGGAAAAATCTATGCAGCTATGAATCGCGATTCACGATTCTTTTGTGTTGCAATTCACGTATCGCCAAACTGACTCCAGAATCACACTTACACCAGTCTCAAAACAACATTAGTGCCAATTTGTCGGCACAGGACCACTTGCTCATAGCCACTTAACCCGCGCGCTCACTGTCACCTTGAGTTGTGAGAATTCTGAGGCATTTGAGGAGGTAAAACGTAGCTGTTCATTTTTAATTCTACAGGTGTTGTACTATTCCACTAACTAACTATTCACACTTTGAAATTAGTTTGTATTGTTTAAATGCTGCGACTTGGTTTTTAGGTGAGAAAACTGATGTTATAATTAATGTGCTATATTTCTTTTTTCTTTTCAATCATTAATATCATTTTAGGTTTGTAATTGTACATATTACAAGGAAAAATGTAATATCGATTCGGGATACTTATAAAATGCCTATTTAAATGAAATACACCGAGGTATCGTGATAATATATCGTATCGGGAGGTGACTGGTGATTCACCTGCCTAGAAAACAGCCTTATTTGTGCTACCTTTCCCGGTAGTGTTTAGCAGTTTTCTTAAAGTTTTTAATTCTAAAGTAATTCTCTATATCACTTTAGCACCATGTGTTTTACAGGCTAATCTCTGAGGTAATGTGCCGTATGTTTTCAAATTTCCGGCCTTCGGCTTATCCGAGCTACTGTAACCTGGACGACAGCTGCGCGTTCGCGTTGTGCGCATGCGCGTTTCGTTTTCGCTAGCTCGGGCTACCTCGGATCCTGTTTCTGTGCGCGAGCTAATGGTTTGTGCGTGTGTGCGTGCACATATGGCCATCGCACGAGCTTTAGCTGGTGTTTGTACAGTTTCTTTGTTTGCGCCAGTGATTAGCAGCAATGCGCGGTTAATACGAGGCAGTGAGTAACAGAACTAGCGGGACTCGTCCTCCCTGTCGTCTCTTCTCCTCTCCTCCCGGTGTGAGAAGGCAGAAGAATGATCGCATCGTTATCCAAAGGAAATTTACTCGATGTGCTGCAGGAGGGATTCAATGAGGTACACAGCCCAAACAAACAAACAAACAAACAAAAACTTTAAGTCTGAAAACTGTTTTTTTTTCTTCAACAAATTGTGTAAAAATGGTTTTGTGCAACAGGATAAACACTTAACGCTGTTACAGTCTCCAAACTTCAGCTTGTCGAAATGTTAGACCATGTTTATAAAAGTTAAACGGCTCATCTCCATCTCTATACGTGCAAGTGTTTTGTTTTTAGAGATGCACCGATGCGATAATGATGCTGTTTATCAGATTTATTAGCCTGGTGTGCTGACTCGGTACTGCATTCGAGTTTTTATTTATAGATATGGTTTTAAACGTCACGTGACCCATACGGTGTTTACACACAGACAGTTCTGTACAGTGGAGGCATGGTGGTTTAGAGGTTAGCATTGTGGCTTCGCACCTCGAGGGTCTGGGTTCGATTCCCGCCCGGGGTCTGTGTGCATGGAGTTTGCATGTTCTCCGCGTGCTTGGTGGGTTTCCTTAGGGTACTCCAGTTTCCTCCCACAGTCCAAAGGCATGCAGATTAAGCAAATTGGCGTTCCTAAATTGCCCGTAGTGTGTGAATGTTGACCAGGGGTTCTACCGTGGTCGTAAGAATAATTACAATGGTCACGATTCCTAGATAGACTGCAGAGATTCCTAGATGGATGAATGGATGGATATGTTATTGTATAGCACTCTATTTCTTCTTGACATGTGAGCCATGCTGTGTTAGGTTACCACTACTTCAGTTCACTTCAATTGAAACAGTGGTCATTGTCGCAAAACAGCTTTATAGAATCAAAAGAACATTAGGAAATGCCTATGAAAAAGTATGAAAAAAGATGTATAAATCAAAATGATCAGTTTGTCTCTGATGAGCAAGCCTAGGTTGGCAAGGAAAACTCCCTGAAAAGACAATAGGAAGAAATCTTGAGAGGAATCAGTCTTGGGAACAATACAGCATACTCAGGCAAAGATTGAATTAATCATGGAAGCAAACGTACCTGAGAACGGAAGTACAGTAGATTGCTGTTTAGGTGCAACGTCATCAGTTCTGTCGGTCTTCTTCGAAATCTCTGTGTGTGTGTAGCGCGTGCCAATCTCATCCACTGACCTACAAATCCAGAGCTGATGAAGCAGGAAGGTACGCGAGTATGTCGCTCTTGACATTTTTCCCAAAATATCAATTATATTAGGCATAGTTGGAGTGGTAGATCTCAAAGGGCCTACACAGAATGATGACCTCAACCCCACTCAACCTGTAGGAAGAATAGCTAAGAGAATGTAGCTGAATGAGCACAAATCTCCACAGCTATGCTCCAAAAATTAGTGAAAGGCCTCTTAGAAGAGGAGAGTAAATCTGGAATGAGATCTTAAAACAGCACAATTGTGTATGATGATGGTCATGTGTCCACAAACTTTCCACCACTTTGTGTACATGTCCATTGTAGTCCATTTTAATGGCGTTGTCCTGATTGTTATTGGCAATAAAAATAGACAAATGTACAAGTCGTAGCTGTGCTTTAGTGTGAAGACCAAGTGACGTTTGGAGATGCAGTAGTTCCTTGACAGATTTTGTGAATAATAATAATGTAAAAATGACCGTATCAGCTCATTAACAAGTACGATCCAATCCCATCCACAGCCGTGTGTTCATTTCATCATCTCATTCTTAGCTGAAAGAAAATAATGAAGTGGAGTATCATCCAGCGGCATGCTTAAATTACAATCATTATGGTGTAATAACTAAATCAGAGATTAAAACCTGTTTTTAAAAAGGCTATATAGTTGCTTCTTTATATTGAAATGTGTAGATATGTGAGATGACTGGCAGAATTTATACTGCATGCGTTAGCTACTAGAGGTGGTTGTTGATGTAAATCTGTTAGTGTGAGATAACGCATTGTAGTTTTCCCCAATAATGTGGGATTTTACGAATTTGCAAGACACCTGTTAACCCGTGTCTTGTCTATCAGCTGTCCTTCTGTGTAACCATGAAGCAGTCCAATGATTTGTTACGGGCTGCAGCTGCCTGTGTGCTAGAGGAACAGGAAACAGCAAGAAGGAGTGACACTGCAGTCAGGTTCTCAGCCTGCTTGGTCACCGAGAGAACAGACCGCACGCTTAGCGTCACGCCTGGCTGCACTGAGATAGCAACACTTTCCGGCTGTCCAGCATGGTCAGCAGCTAACACTGCCTCGGTGCTGTGAATGCTCCCTGTGTTCGGCATCCTCTCACGAAAAAGGCAGCCAGTCTGGACCACTCTGAACTTTCAGTGAGACAGATATGCTCGAGACAAAGCAGTCTTTGTTCTAACCAGCGCACCACATGCCAAATATTAACAACACTGTTATAACACTGGTTTTAGAGGCTGCTTCGGTTTGCAGAAATATTTCTCATAATAATATCTGTATGTATAGAACAACTCAAAAGGAGTTTTTTTTTTTTAATGTAGTCTTGGTTTATTATTCGTAGCAGTACTGTAAAGGAACACACTGCGTTTCAGTTGTCTACCTTTTTTCTGCGCAAGGAGTAACATAATTAGAAAAATAAACATGAATGGGTAGGGATTAGTGCTGCATATTAATCACAAGAAAAAATCGATATCACAGTATGGACCTGAGCAACTATTAAATGGCAAAAGCCTTCAATTTATTACAGGTGATAATCACACAGATAGGAATTTATGAAGAGTTTGACAATAATTTTATTACCTTTTTTTTTTTTTTAAAGTTCCTTATTAAATATTGGCAGACATCCTCTTAAAGAGATTATTTGTCCAGTTATTTGATGTTAGCTTTGATAAATAGTCTAGATGAATACAAAAGAATACATTTAATAGTTAAATATCACAGTTAAAATCACAGTCACATTATTCGTGAATATAATTTTTGCATTGTGACTTTTTTGATAAGTTCCAATACTTCTGCACTGATACCACTGTATGGCAGAGTGGAATTCTAGTCATTTCCTACATTTCTTAAAATATTTATTCTTTTCTTTCAATTGTTGACAGTGGTGGTGAATGTATGTCTTTCTTTATAGACTTGTAGATTTTTTTACATGAATTATCAGAATTATCTTCCATACTAATTTTTTTATGTTGTGGAATATCCTTGAAAGTGTGTAAGTTTCTGTCGTCATATATGTCATAGCATCTACAGTATAAACAGCCAGTCCCTCACTAGCCTGTCTTCTCTTTCTGTTTCTTGGAGTTAATAAGCGTATCATGTTGCACAGAAATTAGTGTAGGGAGTCGTCTGTCTTTAAGATATTCCCGAGTCAGAATGTTACAGCTTTGCATTTAACTGTTACAAAGCACTAACACTGTAGACTCCTTTGATAAATGCTAAATAGTCTATTTACTGAAAGATTCCCCATATAAACCTGTACATGCAGCTGGAACTACAGGCACAGCTGCTGTTGTAGAAAATGAATCAACCCCTTTTAATCAATCAAAATAAACAATCGGTCTTGTCAACCCCAACACAATGCAGTTCAGCTGTGTTTATTCATTGTTCCTCTGTAATTCAAGCTCTTCAATAGATGACAAATCCT
>JAQMYK010000011.1:8839429-8855669 GCA_030014345.1 Clarias buthupogon | reverse complement strand
GATACTTCAACTTCTAAAGAAGTCTTTTTAAACCCTAGTATCTATACTTCTACTCAAGTAATGAATGTGAATACTTTAGACACCACTGCTTGTATATCAAAACACTCATATATCAAAGTCCATTTTCCCCATAAGATATAATGGAGACTCTGATGATTCGTTCCACAACCCAAAAATATTCATATAAAAATAATTACGACAAAATATATAGTAAAAATAAAACAAATGAACCTGCACTTTAGCCTTTGAAAAGAACTGGTGTTAGACAAAGGAAGAAGCAGAAATAGGGTGACTACTTTGTAGGGTAGAACGACTTTCACACACACACACACACACACACACACACAGAGTTTTATAAACAGTGCTACAGCCTTTAAATATTTTTCTTCACAGAGGCTGTTGTAGTAGTACAGTTATGAACAGTCAGTACACTTGTGCACAAAATTAAAAAGAAAATGCTTTGCCCGAACACACACATGGTCACAATGTTATAAGAAACAGTACATGCACTAGTAGTGATGGGTCGTTCATGAATTATTCTTTTTGAACGAATCTTTAAAGTGACTCAGAAGAACGATTAGTCTCAGAGAGTGATTCGATCCTTTTCTACTGGGTGCGCATGCGCAAATCATCACAAAACCTCCGTAGGATAGAGCGATTCTTTCTCAATGACTCTTCTATTCCGAGTCGCTCGTTCTTTTGTCACGTGACTCCCATAGGCGCTATACGGTGCCATAGATTCAAAAGGACGAACAGCTAAACTAGAAGATATAAAAGGTGATCTACTCATTCTGTTTATTTTAATACGTCCTTAGCTGCATTGTAATATTTTAAATCCTGGAACTATAGCCAAAGTTTGTGTATGTAGACATATTAGGAGTCTTCTTATTGAAAATTTTTATTTTATTTCTGATCAAAAGAACGAAATAAACTACATGACTAAAAAAAAAAAAGATTCGTTCATTTTGACGAACGAGATTCAAAGAACCGAGTCACTAAAATGATTCAAACTTCCCATCATTATTATTCTGCGCAATCGAAAGTCTCGGTTTGACTTGAATGCATCCGCACCTTTACTCCATTCCGACAGGAGGCGCTAACGAGTTAATTCCGCTATACATGATGAGAGTTCGCGAAGAACAGGAAAACGTTTCCTCCACATGCTGTCTCTCATGAAGTCTGCTTAAACAGTCGAGTATTTATTACGAAAATGCGTATAAATAAAGGTAAAGGGAAGAAAAACCTTCCTCAAGACCCAGTTAAGAATTTTGAGAAATGGAAAAAGAAGCATGACAAAAAGAAGAAAGAGACAACACGGCCGAAGAAGAAACGCGAGTGGGAGATAGAGAGAGAAAACATCCAGAAGCTGGTCGCTAAGTACGCAGAGGCAAGTCGGCACGCGTTACTGCGCGCACTTCTGTACTCGATAGTATTTAAAAAAAACAGTACACACGCCGTGGTTTGACATACTGCTTAGCACGGTAGTGTGCATTGGAAATGGACTTTACTGCTTCCACGCTGTTCAGTGGTAGTTTTATTTTTGTTCCTGGTTGTACAGTTCCATTTTATAGCGAAAATATTTACTACAAAATGCTTGTATTATAATACAACTGTAATTAAATCAGTATTTAACGCGTAAAAATTAATCAACATTATATAATATAGCTTAGCGTCTTGTGTTAAATCCATTACGTCATGACTCATCACAGTGACTTAAAGGTGCAGTGTGTAATATTAAAACTGTTTCCTGTAAAAAATACTCTGAATATCAACACAATTTACAGGATTTTCATTATACCTTTAATAGGGTTATTTATTTGTTCATTCTTTTATCTTCTGCACCATTTATCCTGTTTACATTGTCGCTGGGGGCCTGGAGTCTATCCCAGGTGACTTAGGGCTCTGATACACACACACACACACACTTTAACACACTGCAGGGAATTTTGAAGCGCCAATCTGCATGTTTTTGGACTGTAAGAGGAGACTTGGAGAGAAGTTGTTGTGTTGGTCTTTCGGCTGTTCCTGTCGAGGGGTTGCAGGTTTTACACCGGATGTCCTTACTGAATCAAGTCTTCCATTTAACCTGTTCTTGGGACTGGCATTCATCCAGTGGAGTTTGGGCATTGGGTGATACCAAGAGGAAACCCACACGGAGAACACAAGCGCCTTGGACACAGACCTGAGGCAGGAATCGAACCCTCGACCCTGGAGTTACGAGGCCACAGTGCTAACCACTGAGACACCAACAGAGTAGTTATAATCATTATTACAGTAAGTCCCCGACTTTTCTGTAGATATGAAAACCTTGTAAATCTGCGGTACGCAGGACACCAGGTATCAATATTTACAATTATATATAATGTTTTCAGTAATTGTGGCTCAGTGGTAGATGTTTCGTCTGCCATGCGAAAGGCCTGGGTACGGTTTCCAGCCAGTGCCCAAACCCCAGCCTCTGTATGCAGTGCCGGTCCCAAGCCTGGATAAAATGGGAGGGTTGAGTCTATTTAACTGTGTATAATTATTTGTGTAATTCAATCTTTAATACCTGATTCTTGTACTTTTATATCTCTCCGGCGCATCTGGCGTAAAACCTGTGCCAAGGTTGTATGTGCGGACCAGATGGTGCGCTGTGGCGACCCCTTTCTGGGAGCAGCCGAAAGACCATCAGCAACAACATTTACAATATTTTCAGTCTGTAAGTGAATGTATAAAATCTCCTAAGACGGGAGAAATGAGTCGGTCTCATAAGTTTCAATGAAACAGTCTGCGAGCCCGACGATAGAAAATGGCTGTCCTGTAAAGCTGTCCTGATGGTGAATAATCCTAATTTTGTAAAATGCTCAACAAGACCGAGTTCGTGGCTTGAAACAGCTCTGAGTCAAAATGGCGTCCGTTCAAGCGCGCAGTCAACACCATGTAGAGTTGTTCTCCACGCTATCCCTTTAAACAAGGTCAACTGACCCGCTGCGTCACTGGGATTTCTCTAGCTATTTAAATCCGCCGTCTTGCGAGTGTATAATGCGTCTTTTTTTTTTTCTTCTACTTTACATTCTATATTTGTGTCAAAGGTGTGTAAGACTCACTTTGCCGGACTTATGAACAAACCCGATTTATAAACATGATCTCAGAATGGAACTCGTTCGTAATTCAGGGACTTGCTGTATTATTATAATTATTATTTTAAGTGAACATAATTTTAACAAAACCCACTCAAAATAATAATTTATGTAGTATAACAAGTCTATAAACAAGAAATGCATGTATTTTTCATGATATTCACATCAACACTGGACAATCCTGTAAACTCATGTATGCGGAAGAGGGTCGATAGCACTTTCCTCTGAATGGTTTACACTGCTTGAACAGCAATTTCAAATGATGCAACTTGCTGTCTTCACGTGTCTCTGATTGAAGCACGTCACCCTGCCTTGACTGCTAGTTGTCTCGTGATGAGGAAACAATGAAATGTTTTGTGCATCATAGAAATACCCTGTAGATCACATCTCCTAAAAGTGTCTCAAAAGTTTCCCTACATAGGGGAAATTAACTTCTTTTTTTTTTTATGCGAACTGTATTTACAGAGTGTCCTATAGGTGATTGCACTTTCTTTGTAAACACACTTGAAATCGTCTCACTTATCATGATAATCGCATCTGGTGTTATGCGGTATGCATGTAATTGCTTAATTATCTTAATTTCTCCCTATATAAAGAGACAGTGGGTAGCATTGCAGCCTTAAGGCTCCAGGATTCTGATGATGATCTGTCTGTGAGGAGAAATTGTACAGTCTAAGAGCGACTGTGAGTAATGATCTCCTGTGGTGTTCTGCATTGCTCTTCAGTCTTTGGCTGAAACAATTGTTGGGATTGGGTACTGCATTATTTAGTGCTTCACTGTATAAAAAGAACTGGACAAACCCTTCAAGGTATCATCCATAGGTTTTCCGAACAGTGGCTTTGAAGCTCAACTATGGGAACTCTGATTGGCACCATCTTGGCACGAGCTGACTCCACCTAAATTCTGATTAATTCATAAATGTGAAATGGGCGGAGCAAACAGAGCCTGGGTGCTGGTTGGAGCATGCTTACTTACCTCAGTTACTATTAGCTAGGTAGCTTAGCTTTAGGTCAATGTAAATTTATATTCTTGACACTACTTTGCATTTGGTTGAACTCCTCCATCCACCCATACATCAATGGGAAATTTAGTTGTAATCTCGCTGCAAGTGTGTGTATTGTTGTAAAGCTGTACATTTTACCATGAGGGTCTATGCGGACTGACTCACGCTTGGATCTAGCTCCTGCAGGTCATTTAAGGAACTGCACTTTTTGGCACTTTTATATTGACTGCTCAAGGGTGCGCAGAACTTCTATATTCTTTGTTGAGTTCTCTGTTGTTTTTACCATCTAAAAACGTACTCATGGCTGAATTACTGACACTAAATAGCGCCTGGGTGCCTTGTGACTGGTCATCTGTCAAGCATGAATACATGACTTTCTGTCCATCTTAATGTAAGCTTAAAGTGTTTATTGGTGGTTGTTTTTATAATCATCATTCGTTTATATCAAGTGATCCCATATTCTGCATGGAGCTACAGTTTTTATCATACAGTAACAGATGCACTCGCTTATATGGTTTCTAAGATACTGAGCTCCACATGGTTTAATGTATTTTGGTGATGATTCGGACATGCAGAGTGCAAAACCGCACACTTGTCTCTGTGTCTTGTCTTGGCTTTATTATTTTGAGAGGAGCGTGGGGGTGAATCTTGTCTGTGCCTGTGCTCTTTAAGAAGAAATGATTCTTCAATCATCATATAAGACAATTAAGCATGTCTGTTATTTTTATCTCACAGATAAACCCAAAAGAAGCCATTAAATTCTCAGATTTTCCTCTCTCAAAGAAGACTCTGAAAGGTATTCAATATTAAAATCATTTTATTTGCTTGCTATGCTTTAATTTGCGATCATTCCTGAAAACAGCATGTGAACGTGTGATTGTCGTCATGTCAACAGGACTGTTAGAGGCTCAGTATCGGCAGCCCACCGAGATCCAGAGACAGACCATCGGCTTCGCCCTTCGAGGAAAAGATGTTTTGGGTGCTGCAAAAACCGGCTCAGGGAAAACTCTGGCTTTTCTCATTCCTGTAAGCGACCATGGAGGAATGACTGAAAGACATGACGACTTTGATGCTTTACTTTTTTATAAGACAGTATAAATAGCTTGCTTTCTTTTGTTTATTTATTTTATACTGAATTATCCTAGGTGCTGGAGTGTCTGTATCGTAACCAGTGGACAGCTATGGACGGTCTCGGCGCTCTTATAATATCTCCCACTCGAGAGCTGGCTTATCAGACATTCGAGGTGCTGAGGAAAGTAGGGAAGAATCATGAATTCTCAGCTGGACTTATTATTGGTGGAAAGGTGTGCTTTCTGTTGAATATTTGTTATTGTCTGTACAGTACCTAGTAGGGTATCACCAAGGACCATCCAATACAATATTATCACGATACTTAGGTGCCGATTTAATACTATACAATACCAATAAATGTTTTTAAATAATTAAAAAATAAATTGAGATTCTGTAATTATCACAAGCTTTAGGAATATCGCGATTATATATTATTATTTGTTATAACGTGGATTGCTACCCAGTGTGTGAATAGTTTAGAGCGTACCACCTGCATGATTATAGCGTTCTCCAAAGGTCAAATATCTGAAATAAGTTTTTTTTTTTTCCCCCCAATATCGTCCATCATGTTTAAAGGATATTTTAAAGCTAGTTCTGCCTACAGGATAGCAACAAGAAGAACTATACTTATAGGCTATAGAGGCATCCTGGTCAGTCAAGTTCTTTTCAATGTTTCTATTCATTTCTAAAAGGACAGATTTTTTTTTCCTCCAAAGTGACTTCTTGTCCAGAAAATACAGTCCACATAATCATTAATGCTCGTTAATAATGTGTCTGGCTACAGGACCTCAAGGACGAGTCGCTGAAGATTCATCGCACAAACATCATCATTTGCACACCAGGACGTCTGCTACAGCACATGGACGAAAATTCCTCATTCCACGCCTCAGACCTGCACATGCTCGGTACACACTGGCTCAGGGTGTCGTGTTGACTTTGAATAAGTTCCGAGAGATCATTTGGAATCATAAATCCAAAGCTAAAAAAAATTATCTCATTAATGTGAAAAAAGTGTTTTTTAAACAATCTTATTAATAAATTATTTAACTTGGATTTTCTGAATGTCATAACCGGACTTAACTTGGTACTAATTATTGTAATATGCTTTTTATTCAACCAAATTAGATGCTTTGATTAGATAAAACTTTAATGTGTTTCTCCTGACAGTTCTGGATGAAGCTGACAGAATTTTAGACATGGGCTTTGCCGACACTCTCAACGCCATTGTGGAAAACCTTCCAAAAACCAGACAGACGCTGCTGTTCTCCGCCACACAGACCAAGTCTGTGAAAGACCTGGCCAGACTCAGCTTGAAGGACCCCGAGTATGTGTGGGTTCACGAACAGGCTAAATTCAGGTATCAGTGTTTCTGCGTCTGTTTCATTTTTTACACCAAAGCTTTCATCTCTGCTTATTGGAGAGCCCGCGACTGAGTGTTTCTATTCTGATCTGCTCTCTGTTTCTCTCCAACCTCAAGTGACCATCATTATTACCTTTAGATTATGTAAAACGTCTGCCACACAAATCACTGCAAATGAGCTGTTACTATGGAAACAATAACGTATTTGAACGAGCGCATTAATATAAACCTGCAGTTTCCCTTACAGCTGAGGCAGTTGTTAGAGCTGCTGTTAGAGAAAATGAAAAATCAACCAAGTTTGAGAATTTAGAAGCACTGTGGTATGGGTAATGAATAAACATGACGGTGTGCTGATATACTGTATTATTATGTACAAAGCCATTCACTATTACCAAACATACCTTCAAAATTAATAAATAAGTCAAGTTAGTTAGGTTAAGCCTTTATTTGTCACATATACATTATTAATGTAGAGTTAAATTCTTTCTTTGCATATCTCAGTGTAACTGGGGTCGGATCACAGAGTGAGCCATGGTACAGCGTCCCTGGAGCAGATGGGGTTAAGGGTCTTGCTCAAGGACCCAGCAATGGCAACCTGATGGAGCTGGGGCTCGAACCACCAACATCCCGCTCATTAACTCAGTGGCTTAGCTCTCTGAGCCATCACTACCCCTTAATATATAATAAATAACAGTAAATAAAGCAATGGGTTTTATAAATGGAAAGAAAGCAAGAAAATATAACGTAACAGTTAAACGGTCTTGAGAACATACAAGAAATGTCATAAGTGAAAATGCTTTGGAAAACATTTCTAAATAAAAGAAACATCTGTAAAATAAACACAGACAATATTAACTTGAAATATCAGTAGTGTTCGATACAGATTCGTGCAGTTTCATAAGTAAAAATGAAAATGCCCACGTGCATATTAATAACTCCAGGAAGCATCAATTGGTTGTAAATGGTAAAATCCTGAGTTCCTGTATAAAGGTGGAAAGTATTTCTCCTTCTCATGAGAACAGAGTTGATTTAGGAAGCTCTTACCTTAACCCAATTTAAAACCTAATTCTCTCTCTACGCTGATTTCTCATACGCTTAGCTTTCACTCAGAGCCACTTTTCAGACCTTGTGTCCAGACGCTGGTGTATTCCAGTAAAGTTATTGCTCATGAGTTGAGAAAGATAAGTCATGACGGAGAAAAAGCAGATTATTAATAATTGTTAGAGGAATTGACGTCGTTCTCATTTGCTGTGGGTTAAAATGGAATTCTGTTTTGTTGATTATTGTGGTCCTCAGCACGCCTGCTACTCTGGAGCAGAGCTACGTAGTGTGCGAGCTGCACGAGAAGGTCAACATGCTCTTCTCGTTCATGAGGAGTCACCTGCAGAAGAAGATTATTGTCTTTTTCGCTTGCTGCAAAGAGGTGAATGTTTTCATATTGTATACCTGTCTGTGATAAAATCACTGTAATGGACTAATCAAGCACATGCTGCTTTATAAAATTATTCTTATGAAGTCGAGTTCGAATTGATAGCATTGATTAATCAATATTAATATAAAATACTTAATGGTGCTCCATGCTTTATCAGCACCATTTATATCAATATTGATTGAATTTCTGGTGTGCTGTTTCAGGTGCAGTACTTGTTCCGCGTGTTCTGCCGGCTGCGGCCCGGTATCTCGGTGTTGGCCCTGCACGGAAAGCAGCCACAGATGAAGAGGGTGGAGGTCTACAACGACTTTGTCCGCAAGAAAGCCGCTGTCCTTTTCGCCACGGATATTGCTGCAAGAGGACTCGGTAACAGAATCTCAGTGCTTTGGACATTATTTCATACTCCGAGATCATAATACAGTTCCTAGGTGTCCTAGTGCACGTTCTCATCTTTTCATCTGTTTTCCACATCAGTAATGATAGTGCTCGGTCTGCAAATGTGGCTCAGTTTCGGTATCTGAATCTCGTTAATCTGGAGCTGGGATGTTGGCAATGACAGGAGCTGAGTGCGGGATTTTTTTTTTCCGTTGGAGCTGATTAGTGATGACAGTTCTAGCGTGTCGCAGTCGGACAGAAAATCCACAAAAGTTGCTAGAGCATATAGTCAGAGTTAGGGGTGGAGGATGGCTCTGTCGTAACACTGTATCTGATCCCTCGCTTGCACAATATGCATCACAGTATTTAGGTTAACAGCAAAACAAACATGTTACATTAAAGTTGTAAAAAAATTACTAAAATATGTTGTTTAATATAAAGACAGAAATCAAATGTATAAAAAAAAATCTATATTTAAAGATTAAATATACAGTACACTGCCCAGCAAAAAAAAAATCATGACTTAGATTTAACAAAAGAAAAGAAAGAAAGAAAAAAAAGATCCACCGGATAATTACAGCAGTGATTTTCATGGTTCAGCTGGCAACAAGGTATTTAATCATAACTGATGCAGTGAGTAGCTTCTCATTCCTTAACCATATCGGAAGACCATGTCCTGTGGTCGTGGCAAAGATGTTCCTCTGTTTCAGCCCGGTCAAATTATTGGCCTGCATCAATCAAAGAAAACAACTAAGGAGATTGTTGAAACTACTGAAATTGGATTAAGAACTGAGTAATGCATTGTTAGAATTGGAGGCAAAGTGGTGTGCCATCGTCTTCAAGGAAGAAATGTGATCGGAAAAACATCCAGAAAGAGAGTAATAGAAGATCACTTAAACACTTGGTGAAATCAAAGCTAAAAAAAATCAAGTAGAACTCGCAGCAAGTAGAATTTTGTGTCCCAAAGTGAATTTCTTTTCAAGGATTCGTCCCAGTTTACATCAATGAATAGCTTTAAAGTTTTATATTTAAATATATTAACTCTGATTTATGTATATTTAGCTATGTATCTTTCTGTGATGGACAGTCTTAACCCAAGAATATGAGAAATGGAGAAAAGTCCTCCTCCAAGCCCAAATATTTGTAAACCTGTAGCATGGAGCATGCATTGCTAACATGAGCACGATGAGATCTTGAGATCTTTGTTGACAATAGACAAAATCATTCAGTGCATTTTTGTGTACCATTCATTCTTTCTTGCATAAATGATGAAAGTGTTGAGTAGATGCTGAATGATTAGTGGTAAAAGGAACTGGTGGTAAATATTTTCAATTCGGTTTAATTTCTGTGTATCGTGTACATAAAAGTGTGTTTGACACATGTGAGAGTTTTGGCATGCCTCCATGTACTGAGGACAAAAAGGAAAATAGCTGTGGTTGCTCAATATTACTATTAATCTATATCTCAAGCAAATATCTTCATCTCAGTACGAGCAAATGAGTGAAAATAATTGTGGTAATCTCACTTTTGCTACCAGAAAAATTATTTTAAAAACATCATTTTTCAGTCCAGCACTTGTTCAGCGTAAGTCCAGAATGGCTGTGAGTGATTTAAAATTTTTTTTTTTGTGTGTGTTTGTGTCTGTGTGTATGTAGATTTTCCTGCCGTGAACTGGGTGCTACAGTTTGATTGCCCGGAGGATGCCAACACGTACATCCACAGAGTTGGCAGGACAGCCAGGTATTGAGCAATGTGTGCTTGTTGTATCTAGTTGTGTTAATAATAGTAACAAACCCTTAAAAAAATCACAGTAGATGGCAGTGTTACTCAGTATCTCAGTCTCACAGTGGTGTGTCCACTGCCATAGTCTATCAGTCCTTACCTGATTTTTTTAATGCAATCTTTCCACTTAAACCTTTATTATTTGTATTTCCCAGCACACAGTGATCATGCATGTGGAAATTTTATACATGTAGACTGGTCGAGTATATGTCAATGAGGACTAGTTGGGGAACATTAATCATAAACCAGATCATTCGGGCTTCACTAGGAATATGACCTGATATCATTAGTCAGCTCCAGCAGCGTTGGGATTTCATAGCAGTGCTAGGAATGGCAGCTAAAACAGCGAAAGCAAGGTGTCCGGTTTTCTTCCTTCTTCTGGACCTCAACAAGTACAGCTGACTTGTCATCCTATGGAGCAAAAAGCATCCCATTTTGCTAAAATTATACCTGTTGTTTGAAACGAATGAGTGTTTGCACAAACTCATGATGTTTTTTAACCCAGATAACATGAGCGAAGATGTATCGATGTGCGCATATGTACTGTGTCAGAGGACGGATAAATGTGAACCATCATGGCATGCAAATCCAATCTGACCAAATCATTGGAATTGAGCAATATATAATGTAAACGTTTCTTAAGGCATTAATATTTCAGGTAATTTCAGAGCCCCCGGCAATAAAGAAACAATAAAGATATTGAGAGCTGTCCTACATTTGTTAGATAGCAATGTACATTTGACCATAGTGATGTTTCGGATCAAACACTTCAAACACAAGTTTAAACTTAGGAGAATCGACAAATTACCTCATGGTGTACCTTGGATCATCTGTTCCCATCAGAGCAACCATTATTAACATTTTAATGTTGCAGTTTTAATTTTTAAATTGGAAGCTAAGATATGTGGGTTTAATAAAAAAAATTAAATAAAAAATCGTAGTCCTAATGGTACGTTCCCACATTCCCACTTTGATCCTAAACTGGTACGATCTCAAGATCATAGAGTAGGAAGTTCGTCAGAGTTCAATGAAAAGCGTCTTAAACTGAGAAATGAAGTTACAAATACAACTAAATTATAGCAGTGTGCAAGTTATTTCTCAGTTTCTCTTTACTGTAGTTTGGGACCTTATCGATTGTTCAGGCTTCTTTGTAATGGAGCGTAGGGTCAATTTATTAAGAATTACCCTGCTAAGAACTACTACAAACAAAATCAAGTGTATCCATGTGATCACATGGTAACACAGGCCAAGATGATGGATACTGGTCGATTCCCAACAAGTGCAGTCCTAGCTTAATAGTCTGTGTGGCTGCATTTCAATTTGACACGTAGTGCCCTATATATGGCACTAGAAGGCTTTATTTCCATCAACAGTGTAGTGCACGTCAATAGAGAGGATTAAGAGATTAAAGGGACAGCTATGGAGTGTTCAAGAAGTGTTTGTTTTTCACTAGCTATGCTGTGATAGATGCAATGAAATTTTGCACAGTCTTAATTTAAGTGTAAATAAGAATGGTGTTCACAAGAAGGACTCGAACAGTGGTTTCCAGGACATGATGGAAAAACAGACTTTTATATATATATTTTTAAAAAAGTCTTGACAAATTGCATGCGGTTAGAGAAATATTAGGTGTTCCTGATTAGTCTTGAGAATGTAAAGCAAATCTTGAGGTGTCCTTTGTATTATGTAACATTTTGTTGGGTAAATCCTGATGGTTCATAAAGAGTTCTTTATAGATGAGGATTGGTTTGGAAAAAATGTATCCGGGTGATTCTTAAGCAAATCCTAGGTGGCAGAACCTTTATTCTGACGTACAGATGTGTATTAGCTATTGCATTTTCTAATAGCGTCATTTTTCCCTGTATAGCGTAAAAAAAATAATCAGTAGGCAGGCTACACATGCGTTCTTTGGAAGTCTGATTTTAAAATTTTAATTGAAAATATAGTCCACAAAAATAAAAGTACTTTTTTATTTTTATTTTTATTTTTTTTTTATGTGAGAATATGAAGTATTCTTTTTCGATTTTAGAAAGGTGATGGTGGATGCTACTTTTTTCGAATTGAACAACAAAAAAAATCTATATTCATATTTGCCGATCTTTATCAACATGTTGACCTTTGGTTGAATTTCTTTTTCCTTTTTTTTCCCCTTGTGTGCGGAATTTCTGTGGCTTTTCTATCAAGCATAATTTCTATCACTGTAGCCTCATTTTATAAGCATGACCTCTTGCGTGTTTCTTTCCCATTTAACATCAGATAGTTATAAAGGCAGGATTTGGTGCATGCCATACAATTATGCTTTTCACCTGCTGTTGAGTGAATGTTGTACGTGTGTGTGTGTGTGTGTGTGTGGAGCCTGACTGAGCTTGTTCAGGGCCCCTGGCTGAACGCTGACACCATTTCTCTGACTCTTGGTAGCAGTACAAGAGCTGGATCACATTGCTGATTTTAGACTCGTGTGTAGCTCTTGTGTTAAGGGGCACAGCGATTCACATTTTCCCCTCCAGCGCTTATGGGTTTTAATAAGCTTCTTTAGCCAGCCAGGTCTTATGCAAAGTAATGCAGTAGACCTGAAGAATCTGAGGGGAAAAAATAGAAAGAATTGTATAATAAGGTATTAATGTAATAATAAACAGTAAGGCCATGCTGGTTTATATTCCAGAACGAGCGCCTGCCAGAGCGTCAGTGTTTACATTGTAACAACAACGTTACCTGTCTTTCCTAACAGTCTAGACTTGCTTTTTCTCTAAAATTGATCAAAATTGAGCTGTTTGTATGACTTGGCTACATGCAGCCACGGTTAAAGTGGCATGTCGCGTCACATACGGGTGAACGTCCCCAGAATAGACGTGTTATTTTCAGTTGCATTGCACCACTGGAATACTAACACTAAAATGTTTCCCATTCAATATTTCAAAATGCAATAAGTTTCCTGTTATTCGCTCAGTAACAGAAGTCATTTTTCACTGGCAACTCTGTTGTTTTTTCCCCACTTGCTTGACCTGATTAGTCAAGAAATACAATAGTGCTTGATTTCACTTGGCAATATTCAGAACCCTTTTTTTTCCTTAAAGGTCTCTGCTGTAACCAGAAAAATGTTGGTGATAATTTTTTAAACTTTATTTATCCATCTGTGTCACACTGCAGATCTGCCATTCTTACTTCTACAATGTTTGTTCTCTGTTGAGGGAGAAAAAAAACATTTAATCAATGAAATGGAATAAGATTTTGATGGACTTTCTGGTCACTTAAAGGAATGAGAACACACACCCACACGTAAACTACCAGTCTTTGGGCTTCCCTGTGATCTTTGGCGCCCCCTGGAGGTGGGCATGAACTCCAGGTTGGCAACCAATCTATATGATGATTAAAAAAAAAAAAAAAACTTGGGTTAAGATTTAATTGCATTAATTTCCCTTCGGACTTAGAAGGTCTAGAAGGTCCATCACTGAAGTTCTACCAGTTGTGAGTTTTACAAAACTAAGCATCCCAGCACAAAAATTTGTCCTTGTATGGATTATTGATTACCCTTCTTCTATTTGGATCGGTTGTGAAGGCACACTGAAAAACACATAGCTTAAAAACCATCTTTATATACATTTCGTCTTGACAAAATACATTAAAATAAAAAATTACATTATGAAAAAATTACCTTTTTCATAATACTCATATGCAGTTTATTCATTGCATATGAAGTAAGACATTTCAAATCTTTTTTGTTTTATTTTCAATGAGGCAGCTTACAGCTAATAGAAAAAAATCCAGTATTTCAAAATATAAGAATATTTTCTAAGATTAATCAAATCCTGATTTACAGTACAGAACTTCTGAAAAGGGTTTGTTAATTTTTGCACTTAGTTTTGTATTTGGTTGGGGAGCAGCATGGCATAGGGGAGATCAGCCTGTGACACTGAGGTATTATTGAAGGCCTGGTTGCTTTAATAGCAGCCTTCAGCTCGTCTGTGTTTCAGGGTCGGGTATCTCACAGATCCTCCATGAGGTTCAGATTAGGAGAGGTGGCTGGCCAATCAAGCGCAGTGATGATATGGCAAGAAAACCATGGTCTTTAAGAGCCTAATTTGTTACACCAACTTCAAATCTAGTTATGCTTAGATACCAACATTTATATGTAGTCATTTATAAACATTATTACAGAATAAGCATGATAATTCAGTGATCTATGGCACCAGTAATGCCTTGTTGATGAAAGAGGTGAGAGGATAACAGCTAGATTAGCCGGCTGAGATGAAAGACCGGCTAGAGTAATTCTAATATTACACTTCTAACACTCTTTACAACCATGGTGAATGGAAAAGCATCACCAAAAGCACAAGACCTCAGACATACTGTAAGCCTGGATTGATTTTAGTCTCAGATTCCTGTTCCTGCCTGATAGGAACCTCAAGTTTAAGGTTTTGTGCATTCTGAGGTGCGTTTCTTCTTACCACAGGTTTGGACATTAACCACATCATTTCCTTTCAGCTCAAACCCTTCTGAACATTCTCCTCTGACCTTTCTCTTCAACAAGCTGTTCTAACTTGCAGAACAGCTGCTCAGTGGATGCTCTCGTTTTCCACACCATTCTGTGTAAACTCTAGACACTGCTATGTGTGAAAATCCCCGAGAGATCAGCAGTTTCCGAAACACCCGCATCAGCCCATCTGGCACCAGCAACCATGCTACGGTTATCGTCACTAAGACTGCATTGTTCCAATGTACTGATGTTTGATTTGAAGATTAATTGAAGCTCTTGAGTTGTTAATGAATGATTTTATGCATTGCCCAACTGCCAAATGATTTCCCCAGGTGACTATAGATGACAATAAAGACAATGGTGCGTCCATGTTGGCTGGATGCAGTTTTACATTGTTTATGCAAAATTATTTTGAGTGAGGTAGACTTCTATTACTTACTTCAGCATCGTTTTATCCAGTACAACAAATGAGTAGTTGTTGAACACCAAACCTACTGTATGTCCACTGATGAAATACGTTTGGTGTAAATTGGAAACGGTCATCATTGACCAAATGATTCCTTTAAGAAGAATGTACTTTTTCTAAATCTCTGTGTGCAGGTATAAGGAAGGAGGAGAAGCCTTGCTCATACTTCTGCCCTCGGAGGAGAAAGGCATGATCGCTCAGCTTCAGGAGAAAAAAGTTCCCATCAACAAAATCCAGTAAGGAACCTGCTCTGACTGATAAACACTGTTGTGGGAAGGGACTGTACTGTGTGTGGAACTATGGATATGTACAGTATGTGCAGGTCTTTCTAAGCCTCAGGTGTACCCAAAAATAGGTTCGACAGGACGCACTTCATGCAGTTTTTGAAAATTTTTTTCTTTTGCCTACTAAAATTCATTTCAGCTCTGGTCCAAATCAATCAGTCGAGACAGGATTATTGTCTATAGCTTTTTAAGCCTAAAGGAGATTATTGCAAGATAATTATATTAGCATAACATTCTGTAATAATCTTTAGTGTTCTTAAGCATCACCATATCTGTTTGTACAATAACCATACTGCTGGAGAACTCCACTTTCAGCACCTTTTATCCAAGACTTTATTGAGGGCAGCTCATCCCCAAACACTGATCGTAATTCAGCCCTTGCGACATCTTCCCGTATCATGGAGAGAAGCTCAACCCTCTCTCCATATTCTCTCCAGCTGAAGATGTGACTTAGCTGACGCGCTACTACTTCTAAAAACCTTAGGAGACATTTTACACAGGTATTCTATTAAAAAACCTATACTTTACACCTACCAAAAAAGGTGCCAAAACATATAACATAGTTACATTTTTCAGGAGCCTCCGAGTCCTACCCCATAACATCCCAAGCCGGAAGTTCCCCAAATCATAACGTGCGGTCTACAATGAACTGAGGCGAAGCAAACATGCTTGTGATCTTGGTGATGATTATTTTCTAAATTCCAAAGGGAAATGAATAAACAGTCATAACAATACTAATTTTTATTTTATTTGTTACATTTTTTAGTTTAATGCTATTTGGCAGAACCCCTTATACCTCTAATCTCAATACATATATGAGCAGTTAACGGTTAAGGGCCTTCGTCAAGGGCCCAACAGTGAAAACCTGGTGGT
>JAQMYK010000011.1:8716008-8730223 GCA_030014345.1 Clarias buthupogon | reverse complement strand
ATATGACAATATACAAAATATTCAGTCCACATACAGGATATGCGCAATATGAGGATTATAAAAAGGCATTTTTACACCTGAAGTGTTTTCAAGTCGCACATCTTAAAGCACAGAGTTTTATTTTAACAAGCATTTCACTTCATAGTCCACAAGATGCATGTTATCTGCTTTCACTTAGAAGTAAAAGAAAAAATCCTGAAAAAAATAATTTAAATCAAATATTTTGCAAAATTACAAATTACAGTAACATACTAAAGTCACAAAAACACATTTTTATATGCTATATAATTTAAGATAATAAATTGCAAAATGGTACGACTACTATGCAATTACTGTACATGTTGCACAAAGCGTTTGTACACTATGATGGTTTAAAACAACATTCATAAAATGTACTTTATATTTCACTATTCAACTGTCTCATAACATTTTTAGGTGAAAGCATTTGTAATTACAGCTGGCAGATCACTATGAAAATTTTTTTTTAATCTTCCAAGAAAGACATGTGTTGCCTGCCACTGAATGTGCTACTTCTAAAAATTACTGTAGATGGTTGGGCACATCTATGCTTTCTAATAAAGGTTTTGTGAAGGTTTGGTCAAATTTCCATGAGGAGTTGTAGATGCCGACACAAGATGATTCAATGCGTCACCTATGTTTTGCAGGCAGGCAACACAATGAAATAACTAATACACATCTATTTGCACATCTGTTAAAGTACTGAAGTATTAAACATGATCTATACAAGGCAGTTGTCCATGATACTATATTTATTAGTTATGCAATACAGTCATCATATCCTGCACTGCTAGTTACTGAGGAGAATAAGTTCAGCAAGGTAGTCAATCAAAACGAAATCATAGCACAACAACTTTTTCTGAACATACATTCGATTTATCATAACAAAAAGGGAGTGCCATCCTGTGGTGTTATTTTGTATTACCGTATAGCCACATGACTAAACCTCTGGTTGTTACATTATATTGTATACTATATAAAAAATTTTAAAAATGTAAAAGACACAAGTTTTCAAGGTTGCTCAAAATCCAATTAGCTGTTTCAGAGCAGATCTGACCGTCCCCCTATTTATGTGTGTAATAAATTGTCATTTCATTTCAGAAAAAAAAAACAATAATAATAATGAAATAATTTGTGCATATTCATGCTTCCTAATACAGATTCTGTGAAGGTTTGGTCAAATTCCCATGAATGATTTAGGAGGAGTTGCAGATAGAAGAAGTGTGTCGATGACAGTTGACCTAAAACGACTGATAGTGATCTCCCAAGTGTCGCCTATGCTTCATAAGCAGGTGAAAAACAAAGGCTTAGTAATAAAGGCTTGAGAGCAACCAAAAACTTTAACTGTTAACACCCTCTTTATGACAATTTACATTTAAGTAGTTACACACTATGGTGGAGTCTTCAGCAGTGGTTACTGTCATTCTGGGGGTTATTGAACTTATTTGTTCCGTTGACGTGTGTAAGACTTAGTAAGACTTACGGGCTTGGGGGTTGGTTTGGGTTTCTGCTGCAGAGCTTTCCGTGCCTTGGCTGCAGCTGCTTGAGCCTGATGGATCCTTTCTGCACAGAAACAGCAACACATCATCAGCAATAAGCTAATGAACTATGACAGCCAGACATACTAAAAAGGAAATAAAGCAGTAAAACTGCAGAAAAATTAAATGCTAATTGAACACCAAACATCAACATCTGTTCCAGGTCACATGTAGACTTGTCATTCTGGTATGCCTGAGGTACGATATGAATACTCCAAGCCATTTATGATACAAGATATGTATGCAAAAAGTTTATATGTTGAGGTTTCTATATGATTTCAACACTAAATTAAATAAATTTAAGAACCACAGGTTTTAACTCTCAATTAATAATTCATTTGTTATTGAGGACCAGTGAAGATGGTCAGAGCCAGAAACGATATCAGCAATTATTAGATAAAGAAAATTATCACAATATACTGTAAATATCATATTGTCATACTACTTAACCTTAATAACAATTTGTAGCTTATTTACATTTTTAATTCAATTAAATTGAGGTCGATTCAATTAAAATTTATTTGTATAGCTTTTTTTAACAATGGCCATTGTCACAAACCAGACTCAACCGGAACCCATCTTCACTGATATACCAGGGACTGAATTGTGATCATGCTATCTGATATCTGTGCGCTATGAGGTTAAAAGTTAAAAGTAAAGTCCACTTTCATTGTTGGAGACTTAAATAAATACACAAACAAACAAACTGTTGATGGGAATTTCAGTCCTAAACTATTGAGTGACTGCTGACTTTTCCATTTACTCCTTATACAACATCTATTTGTTGTGTAAATTTGAAAATCCGTCTGCAGGATGACTGCTGTCCTTTTTTCCACATTTACATTTTCAAGGGACATCCTGTTGTCACATTTGATCTACACTTTCATGGTGCAGAGCAGGTTTCTGCAATTGCTACTTGTTTTATTCAGGAATTACCAAACTCCTCTTGACTCCGGTCTCGGTGCAGGTAGATCCACAGTTTGCGGCCAATGTCGTATTTCACGCATGGGTCCTTCTCATAGTGCAGGCGGTCGAGAGCACCGCTAACAACTGTATTCACCTGATGAAGCATAACACTGGAAAATTAGATCTAGAAACAAACAAGAAAAAGAGGTATGGAGAAGAGAGGAGTGAGGTTGGGACCTGTGCACTGGTGACATCCGGAGCCAAGAACTGGGAGTCTTTCAGCAGCTCGCATATCTCAGCTCGAGTACCTTCACCATTGGGAAGTCTGGCAGCTGCATCCCGCACTGTGAACACAGAAGGGTCAGCATAAATTATTAAAAAGGAAACACTGCGACCACATTGCAGAAAAACTAAATGCTAATCGAACGTCAAACATAAGCCTACATGTGACCTAGAACAGTAGTTTGTCATTCAGATATGCCTAAAGTATGATATGAATACTTCCAAGCCGTTTATATGATTCATATGTATCATGATGTTTAGGTTTACTAGTAACACATTATAACCAGCATAAATTATACAGTAGAGGCATTTTTTAAACTAGTTAGCTGAACTAAAGGCAGAACATGCAGCTGGTTAGAAAATTGGAGCTTTTATCTTACTGCTTCACTAGCAACTCAATTTATGATTTAAGATTCCAATAGTCATTTATTAACCACTAGTACTAAAAAAAAGTTTAATAGCAGGTAGACTGACTATGCTAAGATTATAAATCGTCTGTTATACCAACATAATTGCTGATTTCGAGAGACAGATTACCAAAATACAATTTAAAGTAACATTTTAAGATTTAGTTTGAGATTATGTCTGTTGTGAAGATTTGGCTCATGCTGCTTTGCAGAGGAACAGTGCCAAACTACATTGCCAAAGCCATCAGTGGAATAGCTGGAAAAAATATGAATTTACATGCCACTGCATGTTTCTAAATTATGAAAATAGAATACACACACATTTCATTTATTTACACTTAAAGTGCATTTATTTTTTATTTTATTCTTGCTTATGCAAGTGTCTTTACTGTCCATAAAGATAATCTTCAGATGTCTTTTGGAATGTTTATTTTCTCCTAAGAGTTAGTTTGTTTCCTTATACAAATGATTTGCACTGGCACCAATTAAGAATGACAGAGATTTATCAATGGCTGTTGTGTACATCTGTGCATGTTTCATATGATAATTACCAATTTTCTTGTGGATATTAGTAATTCTTGTGCAGGCATTTGTACAGTACTTGTTTTACAACTGATACCCCAGATACCTAGTTTAACCTATTTAAATAGTATTACGAAACCCTAACATATACACAATTCATTCACCTCAAAAGTGACAGAGAACAAAGAATTATTTAAATAAAGCGATGATATAGATAACATTCAGTATTTATATGATGCTTACTAGTGCAAAATGTTAAAAGAAATGAGTGCACAGTTTTTTAGCCATATTACCCAGTGAGAGGATGGTGACGTAAGCTGGGCGGTCAGAGCGCAGCAGCGAGTGTTCACGGGCTTTGTTGAGGGAAGTCTCCTTATCAAAAACTCCCTTGACCGGCCCCACCACAGATTCGAAGCCGTGCATGCGGAAGGTGAAGGCCTTGTGAGGCTGATCATAGCGTCGCTGCTCCTGTGTCAGAAGCAACAGTCAACAGGCACATTCCAAACAATTACAATCCAATTGTTTTATCTGCATAATGACCTATGTCAACCTTTTACAGCACCACACCTTGAATAAGCAAAGGATAAGTCACTTCTCAGTACATACCTGCTCTTGAAAAACGTGCCGCTCCTCTCCTGTGCTGGGCCTCACCACATAATCAGTCCATCTAGAATAACAACAGAAAACTCATCACAAAATGCAACACTAAAAAAAAGTATTCAGTATTAACACAAATCTACAAGACAGATGAATAGTAAAAGAGATCACTGCTGAAAGCTTGCTCACACTCTGGGAGCTGGAGGAGTCAGTTCTGCTGCTTCTTCCCCTTCTTGCTGTTAAAAAAAATTATAATAAAATCATGCACAGGAGATACAGTATATTGAAGTCCCAGAGCCATTTCAACATGTATAAACATACATAATGTTGCACATTGCACAATCAAAAAGAAAAAAAAGAAGAACAAAAAAGACCCCAAAAACCTGGACCATCAACCAATGGAGAAAGCACATGTATAGCATTTGAGTGTCATAAATTCTGGCACTGGTGGTACACAAAGATACCTTGACTACAACTTGATCCTTCGACTCCAGCCAAAGCATGCAAAGAGCATTGAGATCTTTTTCACTGTCCTGAGTGGTTCCTGAAAAGATAAATTAAAAAATAATAATTGAAAAAAAGGATAATAATAATAATAATAATAATAATAATAATAATACAAAGGAAGTGATCTATGCTATTGAACGGATTAAAATTTTTTTTTTTAAGTGTTCAAACTTCTATTCAATAAATAACAATTCAACGCAAAAACCGTAGGTTTTGCACAATGTAGTTTTAAAGTATTAGTACAACTATACATAGAAACATTTTGTGATGATACAATATTTTAGTTGTTATAGTGAAAGACAATAAAGAGCAAAATAAACTTACCAATCCATTTCCACTGCTGTGTGAGCTCTATAAATTCCACATACGGAATGAAGCCACTAGGTAGAGCCATAGATCCAGCTGCGACAGATCCAAAAAGAGAGAGAGAGAGAGAGAGAAATCTTACAAACACCTTGACTTAAAGCTCTTGGCAGCAATTTCATTAATGTGTAGCATAAAAAAAATACAAATCAATCCTCTGTGTAAACTTACACTTGCTCTCCCCAGCTAGGAACTGTAGGGCAGGTACTACCAACTCTGACCAACAAGGGGCCATGGAGAACCAAGGATTGAGTGCACTAGCAGCAGAAGCCTGCCACTGCTGTGCCTTCTCCTCAATCTGCAAGATGGGATGGCAAGATGGGATACATGTTTTTTTCAGACATGTATTGTAAATAGTGAGTCAATTACGAGCATGATTAATTCTGTCAGTTGTTTTGTTTTAAAAAGACAATCAGATCAAACATCAACTGCCGGGATGGATGTTTACTAATTTTTCAAAGTACATTTGGTGGACAACTACTTTAAGACTTCCAGACACCTATTTGTATCTCTTATGTAAGTGCTGGGGGGGGGGGGGGGTTGGGGACGACGACGACGACGCCATATGACTCAGAATAAATTTTCATTTGTTTTTACTATTAACAGGTTTGCAGTCAGAAAAGTATATTGGACAGATTAGACTGCAATTATTCACATCTTGTACTGCATACCCAAAGGACCAACCCTGAAAGCGATGCCTGACATTTCCCCCATGTAAACTTATCCATGTTCATCAAGTGTAACAGTGGATGCTCAAAGCGATGAGTATACCAGTAAAGATGTAAGATTGTCCTGTCTTAGGATTTCTTCAAGCAGATGAAAGAAGCTAATAGCTATTTCCTCCACTGAATCAGGGCTGTTCTGGGACTCCTCCAAAGCTCTGTAGTGAACAGAAAACACAATTAGTGTGTAAGCCTGGGCTGCAAACTCTGACAAGTGTGTGTGTGCTGAGGACATGCTCACTCTTCCTTAACACTCTGCAGGAGAACAGGTGTGCTGTCGCTAACGGTGGCAGACAATGATGCTGCCGGTGTTTGACCCTCACAACCGTCATCGGATTCGGTTTTAATGGGTCGCATCTTCTTCCTCCTTTTCTCTTCCCTGATCTTCTTCTTAGACAAGGCCAAGTCAATTAAAGCTACATGAAGGACAAATAGCACACATATAACCATTATGAAAATTGTTACAATTCAAGAGATTAGTAAAATAACATTCTACAAATAACTCTGCTCATAAATCTTACCTATATTGGATCCTTTTCTGCCTATATTAACCCGCGACATGACGTCACCAAGGTGCAAGTCCGATATCATCAAGGCAGGATGATCCTAAATAATGATCAAGTGGAAAAAAAAAAATTACTGTTTGGTGCTGATACTGATTGAATGCAAACACTGAAGAAAAAAATTTATACAGATCCTTGTAGAATTTTATTAAATTAGGTGATTTTCTCCACAGTGGCTTTGCTAAATAAGATTGTCCAACTCTACTACATATGTTAACTACAAAAATATTTCAGACTATGCGTTCTTGACATGGCGAAGATATAGTAATTCGAAAGTTTAAATAAACTAACCGGCTGTCGTTTCCTCTTCTCTTTGTGTCTTCTCAGCATGGCTTTTAAATCCTTCTCTCCCAGCTCTGGCTTATCTGTAAGGAGAAAAAAGTAAATGAATAAATAAATAACTTCCCTCAATCTGCCAGTATTCACTGATATGAGAAGGGTGTGTATAAAGGACAGGACACTGACCTATGGTTTTCATGTCCTGGGTGGAGAGACTGGGCAGAACCCTAAGAGAGACCATTTGTGTTGGAGAAGATGGGGAAGGAGGTGCTGACAGCCAAGATGCCGTGTCTAAAATAATGACAAACAAATATCTAGTGTTCCAACTCGAATAATAAGTGTTTTGATTCTCTAATGTGCTCTAATTCTCCCAATGTGTTATAATTCTTTGGCGTGTTCTAACTTTTCTAAAGCTTCTAATGAGGGTTCTACTTTTTCTAACAAAAGTTCTATTTCTTTTAACAAGTATGATTCTGGGAAAAAATTCTTCCAGGATCTGTTCTAGGGATAGGACTCACCTGTGACCACCTGGTAGATCATGACACCTAGGTGCCGATTCAATTAATAATTTAATTCTGTAAGTATCACGATTCAATAAATAATATTACATTAATATTATATCTTTTTCTGATTTTGGTATACTTTTAAGACCCTGAACCTGAAAAAAAGCTGTCATAACTTGAAAGTTTTATACCATAACTTTATTTAATAACTGAACATGAGAACACTTCATACAAGTGTTTACATTTAACTTCAAATTAAATTCAACAAAAGCTAAATTTTTACTGATCAGAACATCTGTCAGTCATCTGCAATAATTATTATTTCTAAACAAACTTAATTCACTCCTACCACAGGGGATGCCAGTGTAGGAATAGTTTAGAGTACCACCTGTAGGATTATAAAGAAACTGCACCATTTTACCACATCAAGTGCCTTCGAAGTCTTGAGTGCATGTTGAACAACTGTGAGCCACAGGCAGTTTATACTGCGGGTTTGTCGAGATTAATTAGAGCATGTGGTATTTTGAGGCTGGTGTAAGAGTGTGTAATCAGTGGAACTAATTTGCTTGCAGAGTTTGCAATGTAATACCATAAAAATGTGTTTCTGCATTTAGTACAGAATTGGTTATGTCCAATGTGATCTGATCAATCTGGAAAAAAGGCAAGTCTGGTCTTCGGCAGATCAACTGGTGCAACTCTATTATAAATGTAATATATAATTTAAAAATCGATCACCCACTATCTCCAATGTTCTAATTCTTTTAATGAGATTCGGTGTGAGCCTTGATTCTGCTAACAAGAGTGAGAGTGAGTGTATGGATTCCTTCAACTGTCCTGGTCCTTTTAACTTGTTCAACTTCTTCCAACTTCTGTTACTTTTAACAAGTACAGTGTACAGAAAGATTTGAATTCTTCTAGCAGGTGCTCTGATTCTTCTACCTTCTGCATTCAGTGTTCTGATTCTTCTTACTAGTTCTAGCGATCATTCTTCTGTGTATTCTGATTCTTTCAACCTTTCCTATGAGTGTTCTAATTCTTCTTACAACTGTTCTAATGAGTGTTCAGATTTTTCTAATAAGTGTTCCATTTTTATGAAACAGTTTGCAAACAGGCCAGACAATCCAAAAGGCAAATTAGGTAAGACCTGTAGCCTCTTGGCAAACACATGGTATAAACTACTTTTCATCAGACTCACCGTCTTCATCAGAAGACACGTTGCTGTCCCCACACTCAGATTTCACCTCACGCAGTATACAGTTCACTCTGCGCCTCACACGCTGCTCTCGCTCCTCTCTGTTAGAAGGAGGAGGGTAACGCCGTTTCAATGCTAGCTCGGGCCCACTGCGAACAGCCATATCCAACAACTCCTACTCGGAAATAAAACAATGACATTACCTAATAGAAGACGGAATATTAAATTCATTTTAAACATATTTCATTGAAATATCTTTTTCTATTGTCTGCTTGTTTAACATACCTTTCTGGAGACAAGGATTTGCTTAAGCAAGTTGTGGTAGTACTGCTGGAGACAGTAGATTTGACGCTTTTTCTGTGACTTTGCGCAGAGTTGCCTATACTTGACAACTTCCGGGTTAAAGTAACCATCTAAAGAGCAAATTTTGTAGCAATGTTATAACTTTATATTCTTTATATAATCCGCACGATGTGCAAATGCAAAGTCTGTCAGTTCAAATGAACCGGACTCTCTGATTTCATTTTACTTGAATTTACAAATTATAAAGCAGTATTTATAACTGCATGATTCAATTAGGATACTAGACCTTCTGCATGCAGCTACTCTTGCAAACATTAGCCCTAGAGTTGATTGTAAAGGGGCTAAAACCAACCAAGTCAAATGAGAACATGTGAAAAACAGGTAGCAACAATTTTTAACTGTTTAAAAAACATGTGATCCATAAAACAACTTAGCTGCATTTGTTATTTTCTCTAGAAAGTATAGGCTCCTTTTAAGTGCTGAAAAAAATCTGACTGTTACAAAGAGCTAACCCTGGATCCTCCTTCGATAATTGTTAAATAAACATCATCTTGTACAGAACTATGTTGCATCAACAATTCTAAGTTATTATTTGTTAAATAACAACTATATAATATATTATAATATATGCTGGGGATATAAATAATTATTAAATACCTCCAGATTTAAGAACAATTACTTAAATTAAAATAAACAGTAAACTGTAAAATACTCAAATTGAAATACTTCAAGGTTTTTTTTTTTTTTGTTTGTCTGTTTTAATATTGATGATTACAGCTTATCACTCATGAAAATTTAAATCTAGTATCTCAACTTATTAGAATATCTCCTAATGAAATGTCCAACTTCTTAAAAAGTGTGCTTATTTATGTAGTCCATAATTGGTCAGCATTCCTTTAGCATGAACTACTGTAATGAATCTAGAATGAGAGGTTTTGAATTTATTAAAAAAAAAAAAAATACAAATATAAAAACATATCTATATCTATATATATAATTTAGATAGTGGGGAAAAATACCTCTAAACAGCTTCTGAGCAATATGCAATGGGTTTCCAAAGAAAAAGTTCTGGCCATTGAAGAGATCACTAATGACCCTGTCCTGTTCTGAAGAGTTATTCTCTGGAAAGTGCGGCAGGAGCTGACAGAGGCGTTGTCTCTGGGAATCAGTCAGAACCTCAGACCAAGTGCTTTCACTCATCACAGAGAAGAAAATCTCTGGCTGCTCAGACATGCAATAACACACAAACACACATAAGTTAATGACACAATAAAAAAATAAAAAAAACATAACGATAGAGTAGTGGTGGCCATAAATGCTGACTGCAGTAAATTGGATTCTGTGTTCTTTCTAGAGAGACATGGGCAGTCTCAATGGTTGCTGCATTTTTCCATAAAGATAAAGACGATGCGAAAAGTGAAATCCTATTGTCTTTGATATTTAGCAGGTAATTACAGCATTGTGGGCAATGTATGAAGGTCAGTCAAAACTGATCTGCACGTCTGTTGGCTGCACTTTCAGCACTTTCCGTTCATGGCCGCTCTTTCCTCAGTCACAGATGTGTGGGTGTGAACGTGTTACATCCGCTCATTTGTAACTGCAATGTGAGCAAATATGGATTCCTCATGTGTGATTTGCAAGAAAGAAGAGCAATGTGCAATGATTCTGTTGGTCTGAGGGTGTACCTGATGCCGAAATACAGTTGTGCTCAAAAGGTTTGCATACCCTGAAAGAACCTGTTTAACATTGCCATTTATTTGAAAAAAGTGACTGATAATGCAATTTTTTTTTTCTTATTTAAGGACAGTGGTCACGTAAAGTGATTAATTATAACATATTTGTTGACTCCTTTTTAAAACCAAATGATAACTGAAATCACCCAAACAACCCTGATCAAAAGTTTACATATTCTTGAATATTTAGCCACATTATATACACACAGGTTGAAATACAGGTTTGAATGGCCACACGTATTAAAGGGAAGTTTCCACACCTGTGAATAACACATAACACTCAAAAATGCCAGTCAGTACTGTTCAAACGGCCATACGACAAAAAGGCCCATTTGAAGTATGCCAGACAGCACCTAGACAAGCATTACAGCTTCTTGAGGAGAGTCAGAAAATACTGGCAGACATTTTACATTCTACAGCATTAAAGCTGCGCATGGGATGCTCTTGGATGTTCCAAAATGACAATGATCCAAAGCACATGGCCAAGTTAACCCTACAATGGCTACAGCAGATAAAAGTAATGGGTCTGGAGCGGCCATCACAGTCCCCTGACCTCATTATCATTGAGCCACTTTGGAGAGATCTCAAATGTGCAGTTCATCCAAGACAACCAAATTTTTTTTTACAGGAACTGGCATTTTGACAAGAAGGGCAGCTATACCACCTGAGAGAATTAAGGACCTCATTCACAATTATTACAAAAGATTGCCTGCCCTCTCTAATACTGAAGGGGGCAATGTATGATATTAAGAACTGAAGGTATGCAAACATTTGAACAGGGTTTATTTCCTAATTTTCTTTACCGTCATGTTTTGTTTGATGATTGTGTCATTGTGCCTTACATAAGAACTTGGATCTTATAAAAAATTAAATGCATTGGTTTTGCCTTCTTACTTGTTCTCTTTAAAATAAATAAATAAATAAATAAAATAAATAAAATGGCAGAGTATGGAACGGAAAGATCCTCAACCGCAGACAAAGAAAGTTCAACGGTCAACCATAAGCTGCAAAAATCAATGCTCACAGTTTTCTGGGATCATCAAGGGTCAGTAGAGGAATTATCAGAAAAAGGGTTAAATAATCAACAGAGCTTATTAATATTGAAGAGCTGAAGCTCCAAGACTGTTGTGATCCAGCATGACAATGCACATCTATACACTTCTGCCCACACTGTCGACACTCCGCAAACGCTTTTGCAGCAAGTATATTTGTGGCTCGCAGCTCTAAAATATTTTTTTAATGAAGGAATATGAAGGCTTGTTGACAGATGGACAAAGTGTATTGAAAAGAGATCAGATAAGGAGATGTCAAAATGTATGTATTTGTCTTTTCTAAAAGTTTATTAAAATAAATTACACAGCCAGAGTGGACACACTCATAAAAAAAAAAAGACAGGTAGCACACTGATCATATGAGAGAACACAGGAATTAATTTGTACTAAACAGAGTCTGGGAATATGCTAGTACTCACATCTTCTAGAAAATCTTCTGGTATCCGAACTCTGCAGTTCCCCAACATGCATTCTTCCATCACACAGCCATCGTAGTCCATCCCTGTGTCTAAGGGATCTGTCAGCATGTGATCTAAAGAATCCATATTTCAGACACCTTGGAAGAAAATATACACTGTGAGATGAATTACCACTAGGAAAGTAACTCTAAAAAAATAAAATAAATAAATAAATAAAATTAATAATAATAATAATAATAATAATAATATATATATATATATATGCTGACATCACGTTCACATTCATCATAATTATGTAGCTTAGATTTGACTAACCTACTGCTAGTTACATCCAGAAACAAACAGTAAGTGGGAAGCGTTAACACGAGATTCACATTATTATTATTCTTTTTTTTCTTCTTCAAATATTTCTGTTAGCTTGCTAGCATTCAACACATTCACAGCAGCTAAAACCTCAACTTTACACTCAGGTTAAACTTTTACAAACTGTGTTTCTGACTACTAAAATGTTCACTGAGCATCTAACATCAGACAGCTCGTTTAGCTTTCTGCTAGCTTCTTCTTTAAATTAGCTTTGTCTTAAATAACAACTTGAGCCGCATTTTAATCCTCCAGTTTATATTTACGTCAATTTAAAAGAACTTACCGCACATAAGGGAAAATGAAAAATAAATAACGAAATCTAATAATGTTAGTTATCTAGCTAGCCAAATCCCGAATTAGCATTATGAAAGACGGGTAGGACCAATAACACCGCTGCACCGTCCAACGTTTCCGGTCCTTCTTCTAAATGGTTCCGACTTTTTTGTCCCCCTTTTCAGAAATATTGCTACCTTTAAAAAAGGATACCTTTTAACTTAATACACTGTTAAATTTCCTTTAAAGTAAGAACAACAAGTACAAACCTATTGTTAAATATATTCTCTAAAATAACAAGCATAATAGAAATAAAGAAAATTGTGTAAAAAGTACAGGTGAATAAAATCTATACATAAAACAGCTTAAAAAATAATTTACAATAATTAAACTTGACTCCAAATTTACAGTAAATTATTCTGTTTTATATTTTAATAAGTATGGGTTTGTTGGGTCTATTAACCATTTTGAATCGAAATCCAATTATTTTATCCCCTCCACATGTATTAAGGGGAATATATATAATAAAACTGATTCACAATATTATTAATATCATATCAAATAAATTAAAACACTAAAATATAAAACAATACTTGATTATAACTAATAATTATAAAACATTATATTAGTCAACGCAAATTATGTCATAGTTTTAATTAGAAATTCATTGGACAATTAGAAATTGTGCATCAGATGTCTCTCTTTATTTGTTTAGCAATGTCATGATTTTAGGCAAAGTCTGTTATTGGAGTTACTCATTTTATAATTATAACTGACAAAAATTGGGCAAACAAAAAATTGATTACATCTAATAATTAATTGATTTTGACATAATTGAAAACCATGTGTTCTTACTCATGGGAGCCATAAATTGTCATGGGTGTTACCGGGAGGAGAAGTAAAAAAAAAGATAAAAAATTGCATTTAGCTCTACTTTTTGTGGATTCATTAAGTTTAAATGTAGTTACAGTATTGCTATTAAAGAAGTTCTAGGTGTGCGAGAAGAAATACATTTCAAGAGATTTTTATGATCCAAATTCCACCTTTTCTGTAGAATCACCCGTATATGTCTATTTGTGAATTGTTGTATTGTTTTAAACCATCTGCCAGTTTCATCCAAAGTAACTATGCATTAATACACGTGTTTTATTGTTGTCCTATAAATAAATACAGAGAAATACAGCATAATTCTCAAAGAGAACACACTTTGAGTTTACGTGATTTGTAATCTAAAGCCATTAAACATATTAAAAGTTAAACAATTAGGAGACTTTACTAAACTGTAACAGTTTCTGTGATTTTTCTTCAAAAAGGAAAATGGATACCACTATACTTAAATTAATTACTAGAACTGTATAACATTGTTTTGTAGTAAAATAGAATAGAATTAAACATGGAAATTAACATAAATGGACAAAATGTACAGGAATTTATGCTTCTACTATAGTTAACACAATACAATTGTTAATACAAGTAGAAAGCAATTATAACCCAGTGCCTGACAACAAAGATGAAATAATACACAGATATATAAAGATTGATGAATATTTGATCATACATACAGATCACAGCTTGCTATTGCAGACATGCTCACAGGTAGGGGTGGGCGATATAACCAAAATCTTCTATCACGGTAGAAGCAATTTTCTACCTCGATAACGATATATATCACA
>JAQMYK010000011.1:8684615-8701647 GCA_030014345.1 Clarias buthupogon | reverse complement strand
GAATAACGGATTACATTTTTGAAAAAATAACTAAATAACTGAGTACTTAAATGGCGGACCTAACGCATTAGATTACTCGTTACATCAAAAAAGTAATCCAAGTACTCTAACGCGTTTGTAACACGTTACACTGAACACCAACAAATCACAACCTTCAGAAATACTTAATAATATCATGCTGATTTATGCATTTGTAGCCTATAAAATACTGTGAAAAATTCAGCCTCAAAGCTTCTGTGCTAAACTAAAGAAGCAAACTTTAAATAATACATTACTTCATGAGCATTTAATATTTTTGGGCTCAAACGTTTACTTAGGTTAGTCAAAATTTTGAATATGAACAGACCACAGTTCTTCTCATCGCTCAGATCTCCACAATCATCATAGCCATCACATCTCAGCTTCTGATTAATGCAGGCATCATTTTCACAGTGGAATTTATCAGGACAACCTACATATTAAAATAAATCAATCATATTATGCAACTACATTAGCATGTTCATATGTTTATCTCAGTGCATGTTATGAAGTATAATAATTCAGATAAAAGTACACATTTACAAAAAGGAGTGAACATACGATCAGTGGGATAGATGACTTCAAATTCCGCAGAGAAACCCTCCTCTACAAAGGACATGTCAGAGATGAATCTGATATCTGTCTTATGGGTCTTGATGATGAGGGGTATGTTTTCTAATTTTTTCCCACACATCCTTAAACACAAGAAATTAAATATATTGTGTGTGTATATATATATATGTATAGCTTAATGGCTCTAGTGTGGTAACTTGGCAGAACTGAGGCTTGAAACCCTGCCCTTACAAACCCAGTAACCTACAGCATTAACCACTGCTGAATCAACCCACCCAAACCAAACAAATCAGTAAGGAAATGAAATCCACCTAAATTAACAATTTTGTTGATAATTGGCAAAAATGAGAACTTAAACTAAAAATCTAATTTCAACATTTACACCTCAGTTGAGGAAATTTAATTATATTTAGTAACAGGAATATGTTAGTTTGTGGACTAGTGGCTAGCACGTGGCACTCCATCTATGAACCCCATGCACTCCTAGTGCCGGATCCAATGGGCAGCCACCTGAAATATGTGGATCCACTGTGTTGACTCTCAAATAAATTCTTTCTTACCGTATTCTAGCTTGGGGGCTGGGGTCAGAGCGCATGGTCAGCCATGATATAGCGCCCCAGGGGGCGACAGGGATAAGGACTTGGCTCAAGAGCCAAAAATAACAGTCTGGTGCTAGGTCTTAAACTTCCAAACTTCTGATCAGTAACCCCAAGCCTAAACCCTCTTGGCTACCACTGCAATAGTGAAGCTTTAGGTTTACTCTATAACTCTTTAAAGTCTTCAAATCAGATGGCTTTGCATTTTGCGATTTCTCTGTTATTATGACTGCTATGGAAACTACAAAGCACTTATTGATAAGATGTCTAAATGTAAATGTAAATGCTAAGCCATAACATGAAACAAAAGTGTTTTACAAAAATTCGACAAGATTGATAAAATGCATAATCTGTTTTTAGTTAAATATATTAAAATCGCTAGTGTTGGCAAACAGCCGTGGAATAAGAAAAATCTCTCAAATAAACACATACAATGCATGCCCTGCTCTTATTGGTACATAGCTAAATCTCCTTACAGTGGTAATGTGCCACATCACACAACCCCATCAGGCACCGCAATTTTAACTTTGTTTATTTACGTTCATTAATGCTGAAGTTCCTGGTTTGTTCATGTTAACTAATGCAATTAATAATGCTCACTCACTTAATACATTAATTAACCTATTTAAAATACAGCAACTATGTTTACAAACCTGTTACTATTAATCTCCAGATAATCATTGGTACAGTTGTTTGGGCTCGGTCCTTCAGTCAGTGCAAACTTCTTGAAATTGATTATGATGTGTTTTCCCTCAGGAACCTGAAAGAGGGCATACTGTACAGATTAATTAACAGGAAAAAGTGTGAGAAAGAAAAAAATATATGTCTGTGTGTGCTATCCAAGGACACAGCACAATATGCACGTCCAGTTTAAGAACTTGATTTGTTACATTAATATTCCAAACACACTGGATCTGGGGAGGATAACTGGAGGGAAAGCCCGGAGATGTAAAGGTGCCATTCATCCCAGTTAGTTTCCCACCACAGCCTGAAAGATGAGATGTAAGACTTTATACATTGTTAGGACTTTGAAATAATCCAAAGGCTCTACAGAGTTATTCCTCTAACATCACCTCGTAAATGTACCTTTGATTTCTGCAGGCACCTGAGAGTAATTTGCACTGAAGCCAGGGAAATGATTCTCTCCATTTGTGACCAGAGTAACTAACATGACATTCCCAGATGAAAGGAAAACCTTCCTTTTATATTTCTGTTCATAGGCATAGTATCCACATTTCCTGCATGCATACATAAGTATGGATTAGTGACATCTGCGTTTCACATAATTATAGCAATGACACTGCAGCCATAAGCAAAATTCCAACAAATGAAAAAAGAAACATGACAATCTGATACATAAAAATGTGTTTTGCAATACATCCTTCCACTTGCTTTTATTAATCAATTTCTTTAAAGTTCCTATTTATATCTTTCTGACCCAGAAATGTAACACATCTGGAACACATCTATTCTTTTAGATGTGAACTTTTCAACAATTCCTTTCAAATTCACTTAGTAGACAACAAAAGGACTTAAATGACAAACCACGCCATTATCTGACTGGGAAAAAATTGGGGGAATGTAAGTTTCCATTCAGTACCTATTACTATCCTTTGAAAGCAGAAAGCATTCTACATTTTTTGCTTAAATTTTTGCCACTATTCCAATGAACGCTGAATGATCACTTACTCAGCCATGACCTGATTCTCACTAGGGACAAGAGAATCATACAATCTAATGAAGTCATTTTGGCAATCATTCTCCAGGTCTATCACTGTAAATTCCAGCTGAATTCTATGATTGGGGTCGGCACGGAGCTGCCACTCAATGTAGGTGTTGGCGGTGTACGAAGAATTAGGAAAACCTGGAGACTGGATGATGCCTGTCTCACCCGCATGAGAGTGGAATTGCTTGGATTGACCTGATGTGAGTAAGAACATTAGCAGGTACCAGAAAATAATTTTTTATTTATTTTAGTTTTGTAAAACAATAAGGTATATTACCTTTCAGATTTGAAGTAACCAAGCGAGGATCTACAGCTGTGACAATGGATTTAACTAGTTAATTTAAAACAAAAACACCTCTATGTATTTGTACACATGGCAAACCGACACCAAATCTAATAATTTTACAGGCCAAGCTTTTGTGCAGGGATCTGGAAAAACCCACTGGATATGGCTACATGTTAAAACAGACAAAAACTGGGACCAAGTGTAAGGAGTGATAACTCATTTCCCAGTTTAAACTAAAAAACAAAAACCCAAATCATTCTTATGCATAGATTAGGTACTAAATGTTTCATTAAAATAGAAATGACATTTAATCTCCTTGCATTTTTTGCCATGTTCTGGTTGAGATTGTCTCCACTTTAAGTACTGGAACAACAAGGCCAATCCTTTTGCTATTGCTATATGCTAAAAGAAATATAGGTTTTAGATAAAAAAAGATAAATATGAGATGACATTAGAATTTTAGCTTTCATTTGTAGACCTTCTGAAATTCTCATTTACTTTAGAATGATCTGTTTCAATACTTATGCTCTCTTATCAATAAATATTGGAACAGGAACTGTACTGTTTGTGCACAAGAAAAATTTGATTTAATTGAGGGAATGCCTGTAGAAATGTATGTACTAAAAATTTTTGAGCATGTGATGGGTTTACCAAGGAAACCACATGGAATGAAAGTAAATTACATATTATTCATATCAGTCTTACTTACTTGCTGACATCACATTGTAGATAAGCAGATTCTTGGTCGACTTGAGGCTCAGTCTCCGTGTGTCTCCTGGCACATTGGTATGCATAGACTCAATGGCTTCATCTACAGCAGATACCTGAGCCTCTGGCACACTGAACTCAGACATGTAGTAGGCTTTAACACTGTCATCACTGAACTCACTAAAATAAAGTAACATATTGTTGTTACTTTGCGTTTCAATGTTTGCTTCTAACAAATGTTTTTCACTTTGTGTCTAAACAACATAACTTGTCCAATTTCTTTTTTCCATTTTTGTTTGCTCCATTGTACCAGATGACTGACAGTTTTCACTTCAGTTTGTACTATGGTTATATAGATTTTTTCATAATTTTCATTTTTCCAATACAATTACAATACACACAAGACAGATATGATAAATATATTTCAGGTGGGAGAAGAACTACTTTCTAAAATTTGAAATTGTGAATGATCATCACATCTTGGAACACATTTAAACATTACAAACTGCATTTTTATTATGCACTGTTTAAATCTGCTTTAAATCAGGCATTAAAACTCGTAATATAGTATAAGAAAAGATGTTTGTTCATTTTAGTAACTTACAAATGAACTCAAAAAACTATGATCTAGCAAGTAATAAGTATGATGAACTGAAAATAATTGTAATTTTATTGAATTTAATTGTAATTTTCATACCTGAAGGCTTGAATACTGGAGCTGACATGATACCTGGACAGTAATGGCACACGCCTGTAATTTTTTTTTATCTAAAAGACACAAATATACAGTAGCTTATAGCAACTTAATGATGATGCAGTGGGTAGTGAGACAGCCACACAATTCAAGGATGCCTGGTTCGAGGCTGACCTTGAGTTATTGTCTGTGTAGTGTCATACAAGCCTGTAAGATTTACAGTACATACTTGCTAGTTTCCTCACACCTCCAAACCACATGTCTACCTCATACCCAGAGACTCATAGCTGCTTAACTTTTAAAATAAAAAGATCGGGATAAAATGTCATGCATGACTCACTTCCTTGGAGAGTTGAGATGCTAGTTCAGTAAACTGAGCACTGCTCCTGTCCTCGTAAGCGTCTATGAATCTCCGATTGGCAACCATCAGAGAACCTACGAAAACCTTTTTTATTTTTCCCTCTGTTCTCACTGTATGAGACAGAGAGACCAACTTCAGAAACATCTAATTAAATTAGTGTTTTTGTTTGGATCTGCAAATTGTTGAAAATAAATACTTACAATGAAAGTTCCGCACTCTAAATCCTACTATTAGTATTATGACTGTTGCCAGTATGGTCAGCATGATTATTAAGATGGCTCTTAGCAATTTCTTCTTCTTCTTCTTCTTAGCATGAGTTGCAGGGAGAAATTGCATTGATGGGTCCAAGCCATCATCCTACAAAAGATAAGAAAAATAAAGAAGGAAAGTAAAATATCTATCTATCTATCTATCTATCTATCTAAATTATGACAGAAAAAATACGCAATTATGTAGTCAAGAAAAATGTCTTATATAACCCAGAAAAGTTTTTCTTTAATGACAGCTTTGCACCCTCTTGGGTTTCCAACAACCTTGTAGGAGTTCCCAGGGGTGTTGAGTACTTGTTGGCTGCTTTTTCTTACCTTTCTGGTCCAACTCATCCTTTTGTGGAGGTCACGTCTTCTGATGCAGCACTCTATCCCTCTCCTTCTTGGACAAATAGCTTTTTACATAACCTAGAGGTATGTTTGGAGTGATTGTTCTGTTCTGGAAAACAAATGATGATTCCACCAAATGGGATGGTATGTTGTTGCAAAATGCTGTGGTATCCATGCTGGTTAAGTATGCCCTCAATTTTGACTAAGTCACCAAAATGCCACCAGCAAAGTAACCCCACACCATTATACCATCTCCTTCATGCTTCATCTGAACATTCAGCAACCATCTATTCACCACATTTGGACTCATCAGCCACCGAAGGACAGTTTTCCACTGATCTAATGCCCATACTTTGTGTTTCTTGGTCAGTCTAATAAACTTATCCTGTGCACCAAAGGTATCTCTTGGTCTTCTTTTCCAGGGAAGGAGCAACTTTTTTCCATAGCGTTTGATGGCTTTGGAAACTGCACTTCAAGTTTAGTGTATGGATTGACTGACCTTCATTTCTTAAAGTAAACTGTCTTTTCTGTTTACTTAACTAAGTGAGCATAATATGGATTTGGACAATAGTTGTAGTAACACTGCTGCTATTGTGCTACTCTGTAGACTCGACGCCTCTGCACGAGACAACAACTAAAAGATATTTGCAGTATTAGTTAATAATTATATTCAAAGCAACTATAATCCTTTGCAAGACAGTCTGTCGAGTGGAAACAAAATTAGCTGAATTAGCCACGTTTGAACAGAACAATCACCAAACTGTCCTTGACAACCGCACTCCAGGACCTGCTATATACGGTATTCATGCTGAAATGATATCCATGATATCCATATATCAAATGCTCGGTCACAAACTGTATTAATTTTAATTATTATGTTTTAATGGTAGAAAACAAGATAGAAGTTGTAAGTTGACGAAACAAAATTCACAGCTCAAATCAGTGCTGGATGAAAATATTAACACTTGGAATAAAGTGTAAAAAAAAAAAAAATCTTCAAAAGGTTGAAAAGTCACAACATATGCATTAGGTGCATAAGGCATAGATTACTGTTTTAATGTTGACTGTTTTCTTCTCTGAAAAAGCTGTAATAACTGTATCTTTTCTGTGCACCGGGGTGGCACTCTCAAGGGGAAATATTTTGTATGTTTTACTTGTAAAAGTCCACATAGAGTATGCCATTTAAAATATTTATAATATAATTAACAGTTAATTTAAGATACATGAAATGTCCCCAGGGTCCAATTATGTACCATATAATAGTTCATTATTATTATTATTATTTATTTATTTATTTATTAATTTTTACAGTGACTCATTACATATACACCAGAGATATGTATACAAGATGTACCCTACTACTTAGTTAATGCCTACAACAAGAAAGCTTTTAACCTTATATATACAGTATATACAGTATGATATATATATAAACACAACTGTGAAATTTGTGAATGAACACAAATATGAAAGGGCCGGTCATTATCATAAAAAAATGTTTTTGTTTATTCCAATATTAAACGAATTATGTGCGAGTGTGTGAAGCACAAACCATGAGCTTTGGGCTGTCCTCCAATCCACTCCCGAGAGACTCCATGGTATTCTCTGGATGAAGGTGGACTTTATCTGAAGTCCTCACTTTTAAGTGTTATAACTTCAGATATTTCATACAGGCCACACAGAAAACACAAGGTGTTATCAGAGCCTTCAACGTAGACTACTACTTTGGTGCACTATTTAGTAGGCTAAATTGCGGTTTGAGTTTATCCGGGTCTGTCGCTCCGACTTACTGAGAGCAGGTGTCTGGAGTCAGCGCGTGCAAGCCCGAGTGGAAGCCCGATGAGAATCCAATACGACTTACTTACAAGTACAAAGCCGTCAGTTTAAAGCCAAAGGAATGACAAGTTCGAGTAAAACAGTGAAGTTCCTACACGGGTCTACGGTACTTCCCTGCTGCTATGTAATGAACCTGTTCAGCAGGTGAAGGCGTTATAACTCTGCTGTACCTGTTTTCACCTGAACATGAACCTGTAGAGCGGTGTACAGGCGGGGCAACATGACCTGCCCAAAAACACATTCTACCCTAAACTGCACATTTACACGGTTATTTTAAATTTATTTCATTTACTTCCATAGCTATTGTTAAAATATTTACTTGGCTCATACAGAATGGCCCGTATACACACTCCAACAGTTCTTATCTATGCTGAAGCATTAAGATAGACTTCAATGGGGATGAGGGACCTGATTGAAACACCTTGATTCAATAATTAACAGGTTTGGCCAAATGCTTTTTCCCCCATATAGAATAAATGTGCTTAAAAACCCTTAAAGATTGTAATATACAAAAAGGGCATGTATAGTCACTTGACAGCATATCCTTTTTATAGGTGACAAGGAGTTGAAAAGAAAGAGCCACAAGCAAATAGATTCTGCAAAGATCATGAGAGTTTCACGCACTTCATATTGTGCATAAATGTGCATTGTGCATAAAACTTCGGGTCCGTGCAATACCGGCATCATATGTATGTCATTTCTTTACTTTTAGTCTCTCTGAAAAAGGACATTATTAAAATTATTATCTGTTGTAATTACCCCATTTGCCTACAGATATGGCATGGGGTTGTAAAAATTGTTTCAGTATTCCTTTAAGGAGTTATTGCATTGGCAAATTTTATATGAATGCATGTTTAATTATGTGTTTATCGATCATAAGAATCAGCATTTATTTTAAAGTGTCTACTGTATTTGTCAATCCGCCGCCAACCTCTCCTGAAGAACGTCTGACCGGTTCTAGATTAAATGAAACGAAATTAGACTAAATTTTGTTTACCACCACTAGAGGGCGGTGTTTAACACTTTTCTTTTTGCCCACTGCCTCTCTCACACAGGTCCCTCTCCTTAAAAAAAAGAAAAAGAAAAGAAAGAAAGTTGCATAAGAAAATGGCCCGGGTGTGCAGGAGTTTTGAGATGAACGGATGATAAACTGCTAATTGCAAAACGTTTCTGTTTGATAATGTTAATATATTAGTTATACTAGTTTATTAGCACTAACATAAAAATATGCTATGTCAGTTGTATAATCCAACATAGTAATATTTTTTCAAATCTGTCAGATTTCTTTCTGGCTTGAAAGAGACTACTGCAGCATACATGACAAAAAAAAAAACTCCCTTACTGTATACAATATGAGAACCTTCCCCACATCTAGGCATTTGGCAGACACTCATATCCAGTGCGACTTACATTTTTAAAATCTCCTTATACATTTGAGCAGTTGAGGGTTAAGGGCCTTGCTCAAGGGCCCACCAGTGGCAACTTGGTGGTTGTGAGGTTTGAACGTGGGACCTTCTAAACCATAGTCTAATGCCTTAACCACTGAGCTACTACTTCTCTCCTTCACTGTTTTTGGATTTTCTTTGACTATGACTTGTTTTCACAAAAGACAGTATAATTTAAATACAAAGCCACTTAACTGTAAGTCCTGAACATAAATAAATGCAGAAAAATGCAATTGTTTCCCCACCGAAATTTGCACATACAGATATTAAGGGGGGAAGTTTAGGGCAGGACTGATAAGTACTTTAAGGATCTACAATAGGGGTTATTACTCTGTCTTTGTTTTAATCCAATTGGTCACAATAGTGATAGTCAAAAATGTTATCAGTTATAAAGCTCAGTGGTGTAGTGGTTAGCACTGTGGCCTTGCACCTCCAGGGTTGAGGGTTTGATTCCTGCCTCCAGTCTGTGTGCATGGAATGTGCATGTTTTCCCTGTGCTTGGTTGGTTTCCTTTGGGTACTCCGGTTTCATCCCACACAAAGACGTGCAGATTAGATTAACTGGCATTCCCAAATTGCCTGTAGTGTGTGTGTATACGCATGTACACATGTGTGTGTGTATGTGCCCTGTGATGGACTGGCACCCTGTCCAGGGTTTACCACGCCTTGTGCCGTCAGTATACTGTCACATGACCAGGGTTGTTTACTTCCTGATTGAACCATGAGAAGAGGGTGGCTGCATCAATGCTCCTAAACAAAATGTTAGTAAAGTAAGTTTAGATAAAGATAGTAAAATGATTTTTGGTACACATATTTAAGGTGACTAGTACCTATATGACCCAACTTTTATCTCTGTTCTATCTTTTTGTTTTATTTTGACTATAGTTCTAAATATTTTGCATCTATGTGACATCGGAGACAAACAAAATTGCAGTTATCGTTAAAAATGAAAAGGGTATGATATGGATTATGAGGAGAAAGGCCATTCATCAGCCAGGCCATTCATCTCACTCCAAGCTTTTCTGAAACGTTGGCAGCTATGGGTTGGCCAAATACTTTTGTACATATAATGTACAACAAACATACATATCTTTTTCACTAACTGAAACTAACAATGCGCTGATGCATGAAGCTTTTGGCTTTAGCAAGAGTCTTACAGGTGAGGTCCTGTTTAAAAAAATCTACATATATCTCACATCAACACATATTACCTGTAATAAATTGCAGTTTGTGTTTTTTTTAATGTACATGATTACAAAGAAATGTAATGATGTTTGAAGAATTTGTGTAACTAGTGGCAGATCTTCTGAACTGTAGTGACCAAAAGTTCAAAGTATTAGGTGAAAGAAAAAAAATACTAAAATCCAAACTAATGTACAACACCTATAGGCTATCTACAGGTTTATCTAGGCCAGATCTTCATGATCCCTATGATCACTTTTAAAGAAATGAGCATATAGCCCTAATACCAAGTAACTGCTACTAATTAACAGTTAAGATAACTCAATTTACTGGATTTTCTTATTTCATCATCATTTTGGGTGGCCATTTCCCAGTATTCAGTTGTGTAAAATGAGTACTTGCTACTCTGCTATTTCTGTATATCTCTGCTAAATATATAGTGTTACAGTATATTACCCTTTTCTAACTACCATCTTCCATGTACATAAATTAAGAGATGACCATGACACTCAGAATAAGGGTCTCTCAGTTGTGAATGTTCTAGCTCAAGAGCAAAACTGTGTCATCTGAAAAACCTGTCATTTACGCTAAAGGAAAAAAAGAAGAAAGATTAATTCACTAGTTTACCCTTCCCAATAGGCAGCAACTTTGAAAAAGCTCTAATGGATAGGTCTAAGCTCATGGGTATAGATGCATCAACAATCTCTCAAATCCCAGCACTTCCCTCGTGCCTTCATTACCACATCCATGAATTATTTATCATAAACTGTCTATCATGTGTGTTATCCTGTCATATTTATGAAAAACACTCTGTCTCCTGTGTCACGAACTAGGGTGTATTAAGACCCTAAGGACAGCAACTTTGAAACTACAGAGCAATACCTTTATCATCATTTAAATAGGCAAAACCAATGGAACACAATGTTCTGATTCATAAATACTAAACGTAGCTAGACCCAAATTTGAAACAAATTTGAGACAAAATGCCACACAACACCAGCTTGGTAAACTTTTCTATTCTGTGCTATTCCGTTAAGTTTAATCATTTTCAAAGAGCATGATGGAACCAGTCTCCAGGGCATTGTCTTTGTCTTCCCATAGAGGAATCTTGTTTATCAGCTGGATGATGCAGGTTCCATAAATTGCTGTAAGACAGTGTATGAATAATTAATGCATTAAATATTATGCTTTGGGATGATTTTAAAAGCTCCCTGCTGTATTTCACTCACCTATGCTTGACAAACAAAAATATTTACGCCACAGAAGTGTGTCATGAGTTACCACCCAAGAGTATCAAATTAGAGATGAATGAGGAATGTCAGAGGCCTAAAATGCAGGTACTCCAGGTCAGAGAATGGTATGAAACTGGAAACATGACAGGGCTTAGCAAGTCAGTAATGGCTTATGACCTTTACATTTTTAATAACGTACTTATGAATGTTGTGCACTAGCAAGCTCACAACATTGTGATCCCACAGTTATTCCTAAATTGTATAGTGCTGTACTGAAATGGAGCTGCACATTAGTGGTGCTGCCATGTCACATCAAGATCCCTGGTTCAGTTCTGAGCACTGATGAAAAGTTTTGATGCATTTTCTGCCTATGTCTGAAGTATTGAGTTTAAATTTTCAGACAATCTAAAGTTTATAAGATTGATCTCTTCTTTCTTTTTTTCTTTCTGTATACCTCATCAGTCAACTAAACTGTGAATTGAAATGTTGACTGCACACCATGCCTCCTGTTTCATCAACAGAGCCAAACTTACTTGCTCTTGTGTTTAAACGAACACATGTCACGCCACGTCAAGCCACAGCCTCGCCATGATCACCGGAGCACTCCCGTTCTTTTCTCCCAACCACTCCTTCCAACTCACCACCTCACCTTCCGCTCTCTACACACCTGTATCCTATCAGTAATTACCTCTCATGCTCATTTAAGCCACGCGCTGACACCACCACATCGCCAGTTTATTGTGTGCCTTCTCAGCCTCAATTTACCAGCGTTATCTCTCGTCTCAGCCTGCCAAGTATCGACCTCGCTTCGCTTTTGACTACGACTTCGTCTTTCGTTTTGGATTAAACACATTTGGAGATTTCCCGTTATTGACCTGCTTCCCGGCACCTCTCCACCCAAGGGGCGACTCTACTCACTCTCTCGCCCAGAGAGAGAGGCCATGAACCATTACATTAATGAGTCACTCGCAGCAGGCATTATCCGTCCGTCGTCTTCCCCGGCGGGAGCTGGGTTTTTCTTTGTAGAAAAGGAGGACAAGTCCCTCAGACCTTGTATTGATTACAGACGCTTAAACGAGATAACAGTAAAGAACCGTTACCCCCTCCCGCTGATGACGTCCGCCTTCGAACTTCTTCAGGATGCCCATGTAGTTACCAAGCTTGACTTAAGAAATGCCTACCACCTTGTCAGGCTCTGTAAGGGAACACAAACGCCATGTACGCCAGGTCTTGCAACGGCTATTAGAAAACAAGCTCTACGTTAAGGAAGAAAAATTGGAGTTCCACTGCACCTCCACTTCCTTTTTGGGTCACTCCATCTCCCCGGTAGGCATCTAGATGGACCCCGCAAAGGTCAAAGCAGTCACTGAATGGCCATCACCCTCCTCGAGACGTGAACTTCAACGGTTCCTGGGGTACTTTTATCATCGCTTCATCCGAAGTTATAGCACGGTGGAGGCCCACTTACGGCACTAATCTCTTCCAAAACGCCATTCCGATGGAACTCACGGGCCGAGGAAGCTTTTAAGGAACTCAAGCGCCGTCCTCATTTTTCCTGACCCCGCCCTCCAGTTTGTCCTGGAGGTAGATGCATCAGAGACCGGAGTAGGAGCTATCCTGTCACAGAGATCCCCCAAGGATAATAAACTCCATCCCTGCTCTTTCTTCTTTCGCCGACTAACACCCCCTAAATGAAATTATGGCATTGGGGATTGTGAGCTTCTGGCAGTCAAGCTGGCACTCGAGGAATGGAGACATTGGTTGGAAGGGGCGGAACATCCTTTTCTCGTATAGATGGATCACCGAAACCTTGAGTATCTAAAAACAGCTAAAAGACTAAATTCACGCCAGGCACGTTGGTCACTGTTTTTTTCTCGTTTCCGGTTTACATTGTCTTACCGTCCTGGGTCCAAGAATGTAAAACCTGATGCCCTCTCCCGACAGTTCTCTACCCCTCAAGACACGTCCATGCCAGAGACAATCCTACCCCCTCACTGCCTCGTTGCAATCACCCAACTTGACGTGGAGCACCTGGTTCAACAGACCCTGGAACAAGAACCAGGCCCAAGTGTCGTTCCCCCAAATAAACAGCCTCCGTGCGCCCTCAGGTATTGGACTGGGCCCACGGTTCCAGATTGGCTTGCCATCCGGGAGCGGCACGCACTCTTTTCCTCCTGCACCAACGCTTCTGGTGGCCCACCATCAAAGAGGATGTAAAGAACTTTGTGGCTTCCTGCGATATCTGTTCCAGAAACAAGAACCTCCGGAGGGCCTACTTAGACCTCTCCCTATCCCTCATCGCCCCTGGTCTCACATATCTCTCGACTTTGTCACCGGCCTACCACCATCACAGAATAACACCAGCATCCTGACCATTGTGGACCGTTTCTCTAAATCAGCCCACTTTATCCCACTACCCAAGCTCCCGTCTGCCAAGGAAACAGCTGAGCTCCTGGTCAACCATGTCTTCCGACTTCACAGGCTCCCCGTCGACATTGTCTCGGACAGGGGCCCCCAGTTCTCAGTCCAGTTCTGGAAGGCATTTTGCAACCTCGTCGGCGCCACCCCCAGCCTCTCATCTGGATTTCACCCTCAGACCAACGGCGAAACTGAACGAATGAAGTCCCTAAGGTGCATGGCTTCTCGGGACCCATCCTCTTGGAGCCGATTCCTCCCCTGGGTCGAGTGCGCCCACAACTCACTCCCAACTTCCTCCACAGGCATGTCCCCCTTTCACTGCTGCCTGGGTTATCAACCACCCCTCTTTCCTGCCCAAGAAGAGGAGGTGGCGGTTCCCTCAGCCCTAACCTTTGTCCGTCGTTGCAAAAGGACATGGCAGCGGGTCCGCAATCAACTTTTGTGCAACGTGAGTACCTCCCAGCGTCATGCTAACCATCATCGATAATCAGCTCCCAGGTATTGCGTCAGCCAAAGGGTCATGCTATCTACACGGGACCTTCCCCTCAAGACCACCTCAAAGAAGCTCTCTCCAAGGTTTGTTGGTCCCTTCACTATCAACCGCATTATCAATCCATGCTCTGTCCGACTATCGCTACCTCTCAACATGCGCCAAATTAACCCTACTTTCCACGTCTCCCAGATTCGCCGTCTGGCCTCTTGCCCACTGTCTACACCCCCCAACCCCCTCCACCCCCCCGACTCATAGACGGGGGTAAAGCCTTCACTGTCCACAGACTCCACAAGTCTCGCCGCCGTGGGCATGGTCTCCAGTACTTAGTGGACTGGGAGGGTTACGGTCCTGAAGAGAGAAGCTGGGTACCCGCAAGATTCATCCTAGACCGTTCTCTGATCACTGATTTTCACAGACTCCACCCTGAGGCACCTGTTAGAACGCCTGGAGGCGTTCGTAGGGGGGAGGGAACTGTCAGGCCACGTCAAGCCACAGCCTCGCCATGATCACATTTGCAGAGGGCCTCCGAGTGGCGCAGTGGTAAAGTGCTCGCCCTATCATCCGGAGATCGCTGGTTTGAACCCCGGGTGATGCTGTTGCCTCTCACAGCAGACCTAGAGAGAGCTGATTGGCTGAGCTCTCTCAGGGGGGAGGGATGAGAGGTACTTCGCGATCCCACATTAACGACGGCTCTACAAGCCAGTCAGGGGCGTCTGTGAGCTCGTGTAAGCAGAGGGAGCGGATAGCGCTGTTCCTCTGAGTGTGTTACGCCGCCCCCCAACGGTGCGTGAGCAAGCAGTTCGAAAAAAATGGTCGGTGACGTCACGTGGGTCGGAGGAAACACGTGGGCGGTCTGCGGCCCTCCCGACTGAGTGGCAGTAAGAGCTTAATGTGGGAGCCCTCTAGTTACTGGGAGGAATTGGACACGACGAAATTAGGGGAGAAAATCTGGAAAAATCTGGGAAAAAATGAATGGAAAAAAAAAAAACAGGTTTGGAGATTTCCAGTTACCGACTGCTTACCTGCCATCGACCACGAATTTGGATCACGGACTTCTTCTCTTTTCTCCAGCTTCGACCCTCGCCCGCTTCATGACCTCGATTTATCTCCGCTCAAGCTCCTCCATCCTACGTCGGCCTGTTTCACGGAGCTCTTGCTGTATACATTTCCTCGCCGGCTCTGCTTGCTCCTGCCTCCCCGCAAGACTCAGGTTTTCATACCGTCATAAAGCTTGGATTACGTGCCTGCTCTGCGCGCTTCCGCGTTCCTGCGAGCCAAGCGTCATACACACCGCCCCCCCACCTCGGCACGCTCGTGCCGGCATTCCGCGCTTCCGCATTCCAGCGGGTTTATCCATAATCACATCTCTACGCGGAATTAGTGTCAAAGCATTTAACTACCACGTTGTCGCAAGCACTCAAACTCCATTTTCTATCCGTAGTCGACTGTCTTATCTGCGCTTGGATCCACCACGCCCCCTACCGACCCTGACAACACAACCATATTCCAAAATCTAGAAAAGAGCATTTACAGAAGTGTGGCAGTTATTATAACGGCAAAAGGGGACTAATTCTGAGTTAATGGCCCTTGTTGTGGGTATGACTGTCAGACGTCCAAATATTTTTGGTCATTTTTATTTCATAGGGGTTAGCCCCATCTGAGATGACAATATATGATTTTTTGCTGACAGTGATTGCGGTCTGCTCTTAAATGAACAACAGGTTTAAAAGTAACGCCAATGATCATTTACCAGTTCAGGACGTCACCTGTATGTTTACAAGTTTTTGGAAAATTTTATAAGAAAACTCATAGTCGTTTATTCCACTTGTCTGCAGCCTATGGCCACAATCAACATCACAGATGCCAAGCTGTCATTCACCTATGAGCAGGTCTACAAGGTGGACTTTGATGCTACCACTTCTGATATCTCTTTTTTTGTCAATATAACCTGCAAGTGCTTTTGGTTTTAGGGAGTAAAGCCATGTTTCATGAATCACCACAATACATTCTGTTTCTGAGAAAGAAAAGTGGCAGTCTGATAAGTCTCAAGGGTTTACTATTCTCTATTTTGTGTCAGTCACTGTGATCATCCTTTTTACTTATATCAGAATTATGATCACAGCCAGGTCTGTTTTCTCTAATAAATAATTTGCTACAAAAGATCACAAGACTGTGCTGTTGCATCTTATTCAGCTGAGCCTGTGCCTCACTTCTTTTCTATATGCCACCATAGAGAAAACACTTTATATGATGACTGGAAGCAACAGCACCCTTTTCATTCACTTGCGCTATCTAAACTTTCTCATCGTTTTGATCTTGCCCCACTGCCTGAGCCCACTCATCTATGGTCTCAGAGATGATGCGGTGCATCTTGAATAATTAGATTTTTTTTTTTTTCAAATTTAATTTATGTAATGTATTTTTTTTCATTTAATTAAATGTTGATTTAACAATTGCAAGCCATATTTGTTTTCATTTTGATTATTACAGCTTGCAGCACATAAAAATTCCAAAAAATCCAATATGTGGGTCTTTAAAAATATTTAAACTTTTTACAAAGCCATGTCAAACTAAATATAAGGCTTACAAGTCCCTCATGGCTTTCCAGATCCTGTATGAGATGGAAGATGTCAGATAAAATCCCAAGAAATTATCTCACTGAAAGAAAAACTCTTCCATTTAATTACTACATTTCTTTAATTATTTACTATTCATTAGCGCATGTAATATTTAATGACAGTATTACACAGAATATGGCTCATGGGTGCCCAGAAAGGCATGTCTGTGTTTTACAAACCGGATTCCAAAAAAGTTGGGACACTAAACAAATTGTGAATAAAAACTGAATGCAATGATGTGGAGATGG
>JAQMYK010000011.1:8601215-8611864 GCA_030014345.1 Clarias buthupogon | reverse complement strand
TAATGATAAGCACTTCAAATGAGTTAAACCTGGGCCTTATTTTCTGAGTAACAGTGAGTACATCATTGTAGATAGTTGCGACACCATCAGCGCGACCAGTCTTAGGCAGTCTCAGAGTGCCTAAGAATTACCTGAAGCTCAGGTAATGAGAGTTAAGTCTCTTGGCTGACCTTAAATACTCTAGAATTCTGTGGTCTGTCCAGACCATGAAGAGATCTTCTGCCCCCTCCAGTCAGTGTCTCCACTCCTCAAGTGCAAGCTTGATGGCCAACAGTTCATGGTCTCCGATGCCATAATTACGTTTAGATGGAGAGAGTCGGCGAGAGAGAAAGGAGCTGGGGTGGAGTTTATCCTTCACAGAATCCTTGGAGAACCTTTGGAAGAGAACTGCTCCAACACCTGTTTCCGATCCGTGCACTTCGACCACAAACTGGAGGGACGGGATGGGGCAGGTGAGGATAGGAGCAAAGGTGAAACAACATTTGACTTTCTCAGAAGCCTTGTCCGCCAGTGAATTCCATCGAAACAGTGATTTTGTGGATGTGAGGGCAGTGAGAGGTGCTACAACAGAGCTATAGTTCCGGATGAAACGTCTGTAAAAGTTGGCGAAATCCAAGAAGCATTGAAGTTTCCGCCTTGAGGATGGTACCGGTCAATCTGTGACTGCCTTTACTTTAGCTGGGTCCATCCATACCTGACGGAGATATTTTTTTAAATATAAATATTGTTATATACTGTATTGGATTAGATATGTTTTGTCTAAAAACATGCTTACAGGTGGATGGTGAATACCACAAAACTTTAAATGTAGAGAGTAATATTAAGCTCCTACTGTGTGCCTCTCTCATTCTTTCAGTACGCCTCTCCCAAAGCCGTCGAATAGGTCCACACTCTTCCAGATTACCAGACTATTGGATAGGTCACTGTAAAGAAGAACAGCATGTTTGTCCTTAAAAAAAAAGGACAAAAACCTTAGTAAACACATCAAATAATGTCTCATCATCCCACTTAATTTGTGCAGCGATTGTTCTCAATTGCAGTGCATACTCCTTCACACTTCTTGATTCATACATAGTACTTAATAACGGACATGATGCATTCTTATCAGTCACAGCATTCTAAAACCTCTCAAGATGTAAAATCCTTTGCCTTTTCAGATTTACAATCCTCTGTCTCCCATTTTGTCATTCCCCACAAACGACTTGTTCTGTGGGGAATAAAAAAAGGCTAAGGCACAAATATCAGTAAGAATGGTGTTAAAAAAACAAAGAATTATTCAGGCTCAGCATCATATTATTCTAATGGTGGCAGGTGAGGCCCTAGAAGTAAAGTGGCTTAAAGAGAAAGACATTGAAGCTGAGTTGTTACTTCTTTAAGTTGCTTCCTAATTATGCCTGAGCTTGCAGCTCCCTCATAAGGAATGCTGTGTTGGCGAGGTTCATGACCAGATTGCATCATAACACTCTAAGCAAGGATCCAAATGTACAGCAATGACCGCCATTAGAGGAGAGAAAATGATTTGTTAACAGGATATAAACAGTTTCAAGCAAAGTTTTTAAAACTAAATGTCTCTAGGGTAGGCAGCATGATGGTATAGTGGTTAGCACTGTTCGATTCCTGTCCCTGTGTACATGGAGTTTGCATGTTCTCCCCGTGCTTGGCTGGTTTCCTCTGGAAACTCTGGTTTCCTCCTACAGTCCAAAGACATGGAGATTAGGCTAATTGCCGTTCCCAAATTGCCTGTAGTGTGTGAATGAGCGTGTGAGTATGTATGTGCGTGCACCCTTCGATGGATTGGCACTGGCAGAGTTCCATGAAAATGGCCATGAAGACAAGATCTGTATGGAATTGTATGTTGTGATGGCGCTATATCCAAAAATAAACAGAAAGTGGGTGTGGTCAGGAAAAAGAGAAAAATGCATGGCTGATCGATAAGATGGTGATCTGAAAATAACAAAAAAAAAAACATGGTGAGAGTAGGAAATAAAGGAAAGACAAAAATAAAACTACTAAAGCAAAATTGAGAATCTTTTATTGTATTTGGGTCTGAATTGTCTCAAACGCAGAAGATTTGATTTTAACTAGCATTTCAGTCCAGGCATTACGGTGGTGTGAACAGAATGCAGGCAGATATGGTCTTATAAGCCTGGAATGAACTCTAGATATGACGGAACTAGTATAAAAATCATTATTTGTTTCTCCATTTTCAACATTATTTTTGAAAGCTTGCAAGGCCGCGACAAGTGTGAATTTAGTAAAGTAGCTTGTTTTTTTTTTTTTTTTTTTTTTTTTTTTTAGAAATATTGACATTACAGAAATATACTTACTGTTATACTAACAAAAAAGAACACTGCATTATCTTAAATATATGTTTCTCTTTTTTTCTGCCACGCTACTGAAGCCCACACATCTACGGATTGAAAGATGAGGCTCAACGGCCCTTATTTTTGCTTACTACTTGCTAATAATGCAAGTCTGCTACCTAAGGATATTCAAAACAGGTTAAAAAAATCTTTTTTTTTTTTTTGTATAACCTCTTGGAAGAAATCTATAAATATAATAAAACTGTAAATCTGCCCTGTAAGATGAGTAATAGAACACATTAAGATGGTTTTTGGAATTTTTGTCTGTCTGTTTGTTTGTTTGTTTGTGTACGAGTCATGTAAAAACTACTGAACAAATGCCCGGTTGTTTTTGGTCACTTTGTAAAAGACAATGTGCTCACATTTCTGCACTGAACATAAACACACTAAACTGAATTTAAAAGTCTGCAATTTATACTCATATAAATTATTTAATTTCAACTCTAGTTTACTGTGATAAACAGTTAAAAAAAACAATGTGCTTTTTATTTGTCAGTATTGCCCTGACTGATTTGTTCCAACAACTTTTAGGTTGATTGGCTAAAGTGAGGACAAGAACATATATAAATCTATGAAATTAGCTTGTTTTTTTAAAAAATATACAGATATTTACATTACAGATACACACAAACTGCTATACTAACAAGGCTAGACTTGTTTCGCGCCGACAGAAATGTATCTCTGTGCGACGATGGCTTGTGTGTTTACATCAACATGGAATAGTGTAAGAACTCTGTGCTAGTTTCTAGCTTTTGTTCATCGTTGCTGGAGATTGTGAGTGTTAGATGTAGATCTTTTTATTTACCACGGGAATTCACCACTGTTTTCATTATCGGAGTATACAATCCGACTAGCCACTAATGCTAAGGAGGTGCACTGTGTACTGTATGCAATGATCAGTAATCTGCAGAACACACACCTGGACTGTTTATTGTCGCTGGAGATTTCAACCATGCAAATCTCAAGTCAGTGCTTCCATCAGTACGTAGACTTTGCAACGTGAGGAGAAAACACACTGGATCTTGTTTACACAATCATCCCCGGCACATATCGGGCAGTCCTGTCCCCACCTGTCATGGCAAATTTGTTGTGAACTATGCCAATTTTCTAAACACAAAACCAACAACTACTTGAGTATTGAAAGAGCAAAAAAGTTAATTGCAACCAAAAGTAAATGGACAGCACTGGACTGGCCAGCCAGAAGACAACAGACACCCCACGAAAATTCAGCGAAAACCCCCCCGTTCCCCAGTTTTACATGGTTTATATACCTTCACTTGACACTTACATTATTTTTTACTCCTTCTTAAGTCGAGTAATTATTTAATATTCATTAGATATAAGCTTCTTTAGTTCAGGTCAGATCGGCTACTCAGACCACATATCTGTTATGCTAATTCCAGCATACAGACCACTCGTCAGGCGTTCAACAGTTCTGAAGCATGTGAAAACCTGGCCAGCAGGAGCCATCTCTGCTCTTAAGGACTGTTTTGAGAACACTAACTGGAACATGTTTAGGGAGGTTGCGACTTACGGTGACATCACCGACTTGAAGGAGTTTCACGTCATCAGTGACCAGCTACATCAACAAGTGCACTGATGACATCACTGTCTGGAAGAGCGTGATCTCATGACCCAACCAGAAACTGTGGAATACTGCAGAGGTGCGTGAACTTCTGAGGACCCGAGAGCGGGGGACAAGGTGGCCCTAAGAACAGCAAGGGCCAAACTGTTCCAGGCCATCAGAGATGCAAAGCGCGCACATGCCTAAAGAATCCACAACCACTTCAGAGACAGCGGTGACACACAGGTTCTCTGTCTCACAACAGTTGATGTGAGGAAAGCTCTATGCAGAGTCAACCCGCGTAAAGCTGCTGGACCAGACAACATCACAGGCAGAGTGCTCAGAGAATGTGCAGAAAAGCTGACAGATGTTCTCACCGACATCTTCAACATCTCTCTGAGCAGCACCAACGTTCCCACATGCTTCAAGTCTACCACCATCGTCCCTGTGCCGAAGAAGCCTTCTGTGTCCTGTCTCAATGACTCCCGCCCTGTTGCACTCACACCCATCATCATGAAGTGCTTCGAGTGGCTCGTCATGAGACACATCAAGACCTTGCTGCCACCCTCACTGGACCCACTGCAGTTTGCATATCGTTCAAACCGTTCGACGGATGACGCCATCTCCACCACACTCCACCTGGCACTGACACTCCTTGACAAGAAGGACACTTACGTTAGAATGCTGTACATAGATTTCAGTTCAACATTCAATACAATCGTCCCCCACCACCTGATCAGGAAGCTTGAACACCCAACTCTGTAACTGGATCCTGGACTTTCTGACCAAAAAGCCTCAGTCAGTGCGGATCGGGAACTGCACCTCCAGCACCACCACACTGATCACTGGGGCCCCCCAGGGCTGTGTGCTCAGACCCCTGCTTTTCACACTGCTGACTCATGATTGTGTAGCGACACACAGCTCCAATCATATCATCAAGTTTGCTGATGACACGACCGTGATGGGTCTCATCAGCAAGAACAACGAGTCAGCATACAGAGAGGAAGTGCAGAAGCTAACGGACTGGTGTAAGGACAACAATCTGTCTCTGAACGTTGATAAGACAAAAGAGATGGTTGTTGACTTCAGGAGGACACGGAGCGATCACTCTCCACCAAACAACGATGGCTCCTCTGTGGAGATTGTCAAGAGCACAAAATTCCTGGCTGTCCACCTGGAGGGGACCCTCACCTGGTCCCTCAATGCCAGCTCTCTGCACAAGAAAGCCCAACAATGCTTTTTCTTCCTGAGAAGGCTGAGGAGGGCCCAGCTTCCACCACCAATCCTCACCGCTTTCTATAGCAGGACAATCGAGAGCATCCTGAGCAGCTGCATCACTGCCTGGTTTGAGAATTGTGCCATATCGGACCGCAAGACCCTACAGCAGGTAGTGAGGACAGCTGAGAAGATCATTGGGGTCTCTATTGGGTCCCTCTATTGAAGACATATACACCACACGCTGTATCCGCAAAGCCACCAGCATTGTGGCTGATCGGACACACCCCTCTCACTCACTCTTCACCCTCCTGCCATCTGGAAAAAGGTACCGAAGCATTCGGGCACTCACATCCAGACTATGTAACAGTTTTTAGCCACAAGCCATCTGTCTCCTCAATACAAAGGAACTGGACTGATAAAACACACACACACACACACACACACACACACACTCAGATAATCTAAATAACATCAGGACTGAACTGATAAACACACACATGCACAAACATTCTAATCTACAACCATCTCAAAATTTGTTCTCTTAGTTAGCTAGCTGTTAGCTCATATAGCTAGCTCATATAGAGTTGTGTTGTTAATTTATGTTGTTGCATGTATGTAGCACCCTGGTCCTGGAGGTCCTTCTTTTTACTGTGTACTGAACTGTATATGGTTGGAATGACAATAAAAGCCTACTTGACTTGACTACTTTACTTGAAATAAGTTTGCAGATCAAACAATGACATGTACAGTACATTAATACATTTGTCTATGAAATGCATCACATAAATTACAAAACACTGACTGATAATTTTCCAGGAAGGTATAAACATAAGATTTGTTATTACACTCTGGAATATGTCATCATCTCTCTCTGGAGCTCATAAAGTGCCTTTTATAACCATCAGCGCACACCTACTGTACATTACTCTTCAGAGCTGGGCTCACATATGACAGTGGTGTGATTTGGTGATTTGTAGAGACTTGCCAATTATATCTGTAAATATTATATAGTTCTATTTTGTATAATATTATGCCAGCTACTAATGAGAGCACAGCTGGGGGGTTGTTTATACATCAGCAAATATTTCAGATTACAGTGCTTGAGGGAGCAATATCAAAAGCTAGTTTTGCAATGTTAATGTCATTGTTCTTTATCTATTTAAATGCCATCATGATCTACACTCTTTGGAGCAAGCCTGTTTTTAAAGACACTCCACGTTACATTTTGTTTAACCACATGCTTATCAATGATTCAGTTCAGCTCTTAGTTACCTCGTTGTTGTATATTTTAGGTTTTGCCTATCTCAGGGTAGTCATGTATGCTTGTGCTTTTTTAGTTTTTGTTTCAAGTACAACTTTCAATAATGCACCTTTAAACCTGGCTTTAATGTCACTAGAGCGTTATGTGGCCGTAAGCTTTCCTCTAAGACATGCTGAAATAGCCACTCAGAGAAGAACTTATATTGCCATTGGAATTATTTGGTTTCTGGGTCTAATGCAATTTACTATTGATTTGCTTTATGTATTAGTGACAGATCCTAAATTTTTAACTTCACAAATATTTTGCACAAGAGAGAGGATTTTCATAAGGCAGTGGCAGCTGGATGTTTTTCAGGGCTTTAACATTTTCTATTTTGTCTTGGTGTCTATGATCATGCTTTTCACATATGTCAGAATTTTAATCACAACCAGATCTATTTCCTCTAAAAAAGACTCTGCTTCAAAAGCTCACAGAACTATAGGGCTCCACCTCATTCAGCTGGGTCTGTGCCTCATCTCAGTTTTTTTTAGTCTTATAGAACGAACAACAGCAATGACTGGCAGCAGCAGCCTCTTCGTGGACCTGCGTTATCTAAATTATGTGTTTCTGGTGGTCCTGCCACGCTGCTTAAGCCCACTCATCTATGGACTGAGAGATGAAGCTCTGCGACCCTTATTTGTGTACTACTTTTGCTGTGCCACAGGCAAATGCAAGTCTAGTGTGAGTGTAAACTGAATTCTAGCTTTTTTTGGATACTTAATGATACTGAAACTAAAACTTTTACTGAAGTTAAAAGTCATATTTACTCTATGTGTTTCAGTTAAAACACACTGATTGTAGGCATGGGGATGAAATAACTTATGTGTTTTCACGCCAAGGGGAATGAAGTGAAAACTGTATGTAATGGTTAAATTATTTATAACTAAATCATATAATTTATTTTTTTCATGTTGCCAATTAAACACTAATACAGAAGTTATAACTATACTTTGCAGAAAGTTGATACACAGTTAAATTAAGCACAAAAAGTATTTTAATCATTAGTGGATAACAAAATCAAAGAACAAACAAACAAACAAAAACCCCAATATAAATGCTTATAGTATAGTATTTTATTGAGGCCTATATTAATGCTGTTTAAGTTTGTGCTTATTTACAATAAAGGTCATACAAGTAACATGAGCACACTAGATAGAAATTTACTTTTTGACCTTAGAATGGCACAATACACTTAACCAACATTAATATTTATTGTTTTCTCATATGTTCAAATATTACTATTTAAGTCAAAAAAGTCAAAGCTATGAAACCAATTTGAATAAATGTTAATAAATAAATATATAAGTAAAAGTAAAATGTATTTATTAAATGTCATTAAATAATTACTATTTAAAACTGACATATACATATGTATTGTTTTCATTGTGATTTAGATGTCTTACGTAATTATTTATTTCTAGATGTATTTCTTTAAAAAATAATTTATTTAATTCATGTAAATATATTTATTTTGAGGTTTATTTTTAATTGGACCTACCCTGGAATAATTAAATCTGTCAGTCATTCATCAAACTCAGTGGTCTCAAACTCTGATTCTGATCTGCTTAAGTCGATTCTTTCAGTTAAGGTTCAGGAAAATCTACAGTATTAGTAAGTACAGTATTAGTTTAAACCTGGTGTTTTGATTCTAGCTGTTACACAGAGACTGAAAACAGGCAGAGAGCTACGGATCATTATACCACAAGCAAAGTACATAAGATTTAGCAATAACACATTAGATAATACATTCTATAGCTTAAAGTATGTACTTAATTACAAATTACCTAACAAAAAACATAAAATTTACCTTTTGCCTTATGTAACGATACGAACTAACGCACGCAGTGATGCAGCTTCCAGCCGTTAATTCAAACTAGAAACAGTCCGAATCTACCCGCCTCCAGTCTCTGATTGGCTGGTGTGGCGCCGATTCTAGTCTCTGGTTGGCTGGAATAGTTGCAGAGTTCTAACGCTGCTGCAGTTTGTGCAAGTGTAGCTTTATGACAGTTAGCGGACAGAAGAGTGAGAGAGTGCAAACATAAATTATCTTGAATGTGCAAAAGTGATTTTCAGTGCATAAAAAAACGAGTTTGAGAGCGCGTGCTCATGAGAGGGATTCAGCGTGCAAAAATGAGTCTAAAAGCGCACGCGCACGAGAGAGTAGTGCATTAAATATAAGTACATATGAAAAAGTCTCGCGCCATCTCTCTGCCTCCCCACGCCCATACGACTGCACCATTGACCTGCTCCCGGACCACCCAAGTTTGATTTGCACAGCACGTATCACCTCGCCTGTATTCAGGAGGGAAGACGGTCTTCAACACCCCAACAGGACATTATGAATACCTGGTGGTCCCCTTTGGCCTGACTAATGCCCCTGCAGTCTTCTAGTCCTTTATTAACAATGGTCTCAGGGACTTCCTCAACTCCTCAGTGTTCATGTCTTGTTCATGTCTTCATGACATTTGATTTTCTCTCGGGACCTGAAGGAACGCCAACACCAAGTTCAGCAGGTGCTGCAGAGACTGCTGGTGAACAATATGTTTTTCATAGCAGAGAAATGCAAGTTCTACATGTCTTTGGGTTTGTTAATGGCTCTAAAGGCTTCAAGATGGAACCCACCAAGCTTTAAGCTGTCGCAAGCTGGCCCACTCCCACCTCACGGCAAAAACTCCAAAGGTTCCTGGGCTTTGCTTATTTTTACCGCTGCTTCATCCGGGGTTACAGCTCTATAGCTGCTTCCTTAACGACCCTCACCTCTCCCAAAAACCATTTTTACTGGGTCCTGGGGGCCGAGAGGACCTTTACTTAACTCAAGAGATGATTCACATCTTCCCCCATCCTAACCATCCCGGAGTTGTTGCGCCAGTTTGGTCTGGGGGTAGGGGTGTCCTGTCACAGAAAGGCACAGATGATAACAAGCTGCACCTCTGTTCCTTCTTCTCGCACTGCCTAACCCCCGCTGAAAGGAATTGTGGCATTGGCGATCGCAAGCTGCTGGCCATCAATGGAGCGCCAAGAAGCTCAACACCCGCCAGGCTCGATGGTCCCTGTTCTTCAGTAGGTCCAACTTCACCCTCTCCTATCACCCAGGATCCCAAAACTCCAAGCCAGACACTCTCTCAAGACATTTTATGGTCACTCACTACACCTATGCAGATGACACAATTCTGCCTCCTCCCTTCTTGCTGCTGCAGATCTCGACATTGGGACCAAGGTTAAGCGAGCCCTGACTCACGAGCTGGGGCCTAGCAACATTTCCCTTAAACATCTCTTCGTTCCTCTCTCCCTGCGTCCTCAGGTCTCGGAGTGGGCCCACAGCCCTAAACTCTCCTGTCACCCTGGCGCGGCTCGCACCCTGGCGCAAACCCAGCAGCGGCGGCATGTGACGTCTGTGTGAGGTCCAAACACGTCAACACGGCTCCAGCCAGCTTCCTCTGGCCCCTGCCTATTCCATACTGCCCGTGGTCCAACATTGCTTTGGACTTCGTCACAGGGTTACCCGTGCCTGATGGTGACACCTGCATCATGACTGTGGTGGATTGTTTTTTTCGAAAGCCGCCCACTTCGTCCCTCTGCCAAGACTGCCATCCACCAAGAAGACCGCCGAATTCATGACCGCCCATGTCTTCAAGCTCCACGGCGTCCCAAAGGACATTGTCTTGGATCGGGGCCCACATTTCACCTCTCAATTCTGAAAGGCCTTTTGTAAGATAATCGGGGCCACTCCCACCATGTCCTAAGGGTTTCACCCCCAATCAAACAGTCAGACAAAGAGGAAAAAACAGTCCCTCGGTGCTGTTTAGGGTTTCAGTCATTGCTGTTCCCATCCCAGGAGGAGGAGGTCAACGTCCCGTCCACCCAAGCCTTCATCCGATCCTGCAGAAAGACCTGGCTGCAAGCAAAGAAAACACTATTGTGCGTCCGGTTATTGAAATCCCGCTCTCCCTTTCGACTACGACTCCCGTTTTACGTTTTTGCTTTGACGCTTTGCTGATTGATTTTCTGTCTGCGCGCGTGTTTATCAGCCTTTTGATCAACGGCACTCACTTTCACTTTGCAAAAGGCACTGTTTATTATACTAAGTATACTACTTACTTCTCAAACAACTACATATGAAATGCGCACACATACACCTATGAGCTATACACACCCACCTCTTCGTGGACACACAACTGCACAGAGTAGCGAACTGTAGCGCTGT
>JAQMYK010000011.1:8470159-8484647 GCA_030014345.1 Clarias buthupogon | reverse complement strand
TTCCCTGTTGAGTCTGGTTCCTCTCAAGGTTTCTTCCTATTACCATCTCAGAGAGTTTTTCCTTGCCACTGTCGCCCGCGGCTCGCTCACCAGGGACAATCTGACCATTTTGATTCATACACATTCACATTCCATACAAACTTAAATAATTCTTTTGATGTTGTAAAGCTGCTTTGAGACAATGACAATTGTTAAAAGCGCTATACAAATAAAATTGAAATTGAAATGAGGAATGCCTCACTTCCTGAAGCTCCATTGTTCCACTGAAGGAAAAGGCACCCCAGAACATTATGGCGCCCCCTCCACTGTGGTGCGTAGAAAACATCTCAGGTGGGATCTGCTTGTCATGCCAGTAACGTTGCAAACCATCAGGACCATCAAAGTTAAATTTTTTTCTCATCAGAGAATAAAACTTTCTTCCACCTTTGAATGTCCCATGTTTGGTGCTCTCTTGCAAAGTCCAAACGAGCAGTTCAGTGGCGTTCAAGGAGACGAGGTCTTTGAAGACGTTTTTTGTTTTTGAAGCCCTTCAGTCTCAGATGCCGTCTGATGGTTATGGGGCAGCAGTCAGCACCAGTGACGGCCTTAATTTGGGTCGAATTTGGGTCTTGACGGACAGCCAATTGGATCCTCCGGCTCAGTGCTGGTGAAATTTTTTTGGGTCTTCCAGTTGACTTTTTTGTTCCCTAACCCTCAGGATCATTTAAGAAATTCCAAATGACTCGTCTTACTGCGTCCCACCTCAGCAGCGATGGCGACCTGTGAGAGACCCTGCTTATGCAGTTCAACAACACGACCACGTTCAAAAAGGGAGTTTTTTTTGCCTTTGCCATCAGAACGTGCGACTACCTGACAGAAAATGACAATGAATCCACATCTTTGCACAGATTTGGCCTTTTAAAGGCATGTGGTCCTAAAATTTTGATCAACTGTAAAACAGCCTGTTTCAGTTTAATCGTTATATCGCGGTTTTGCAGGTGCAATGAATTCATCATCATATTGGAAAAAAGCAATGTGTTAGGGGGGGTAAGGCAAATGCATATATATCAGGGTAGGTATATGTATATGCATCAGGATTTTAAAGGTTACAAAGTTAGTTTACAACTTGTGAGACTTGACATGCTGTTCTTATTGACATTGAAAAATAATGTAAAGTAAAATAGAGATGACATAACAGTAACTCATACTGTGAGCATGTCACAAGCATTACTCTGGTTACTAAAATGGTTACTAAAACTACTCTAGTAACAGCGGGCAGCATCGTCACCAACTTTTATATAACTAAGGACATTATTAGCCACATTTAAGCTTAAGGCCTTGCCACACCTGAACCAATTGGGATGACAAAATTCCCAAGTTTTTTAAAATAAAAAACCTCTGAAAAGCCCTGAATGATTGAAAAAAAAGGGGGAAAAAATCCTTAGATGAGCAAGAGGTCCCTCCACACACAATGCGGTCATAGTGCTTGGGACCTAATGAGGGCTTTTAATGTATTTGGCACTTGAACCAAACCTGGTATGCATGAACTTATTCTGGTCATTCTTTTTAAACATAAAAAACATGCATAGCAACACACTGAGGAAGTAGCAAATATTTCCTTTAAAATATGTATCAGTCAGAAAATTGGAGACTTAAAAAAAAAAAAATTCAGCCTATATGATGAAGAGTATTAAAAAAAAGTATTTGTAAGTATAAACAATACTTTTTCTATGATAATTTATTCACCTGATACACAAAAAAAATGTCCTATATATAGCGTGTTTACACATTTTTATTTATATATTTTCTTTACTTGAACATAGATCCCAGCTGCAAGACCGACTGCGGCATGTAGTAAAACTGACACGAATACTGCATTCTCAGTAAATCAGACGCGCATAAGATTCCCCACCATGATTTTGCTTTGCAAATGATCCTGGCGATTCACGAAAAAAAAAAATACTGCCTGAAGTCAGCAGGTAACTCCAACAGACTCATTTTCTTCCGGCGTGTGTTCTCACTTTTCCTTTGAGACAGCTTGACAAACAACACGGATAACTTCCTCTATTCCAAAGCTTTCGTTTGCATCACTGCCCAAAAACCCAAATTAGCTATGACGTCATAAAGGCCGTTTAAGCGCAGCACAATTCGATTTATTAGGGCCCAAACATTATGACATCAACGTGTGCGAAGGGACCTCTTGTTTTATTGGTTTTAAAGACAGCTGTAGCAGATGTGTGTGATGATGATGATGATTAAAACGTATGCCATGCGTAGGTGCCAGGATCCTGGATGCACAAAGACGCGGACATTAAAGCAGATTAACAGGAATGGATTGAATGACTGATTAAATCCAGGAGATTTTACATGACAGTGAGCGCTATCATCTGATTATGTAACCATGTCGCGTACACGTGCTTAATATAGCAATTATACCCAAATATAGACTCCTGCTAGCAGGACGCTAGTCACTTTACAGTCTGTATTACCTATATTATATGACGAAATGTTGCAGCTAAATGCAAAATAGCACAGAATTTGCAAACGTATAAATGTGATATGATTCATTTTCGCTTGAAGAGTGTGTGTTTTTGTATTGAGAAGAGAGCTAGCCTTAGCACGCATGCTACCTTCCTAAGGTCAACCATCCTACGGTCATGAATACAGCATGTTTAACCATTTTAACCGAACAGGTATATTATAGCGGGTTTATGTCGCAGTTATACAGTTCATGCTATACCCCACGACAAACCGGCGCTGCGGCTAGTCGTAACTGAAACAATACACCGGTTTCGCGAGAGAAGAAGAGGCCCGTGTTTGTGCTGCGCAGCTCCGTGCCGCCTCCTCCTCCTCTTCACCATTCATTTCGTCTCATGTCGCTACTTACCTGGTGCAGAGAGCTTGAAGTCGAGGGTGTAATGTCGCACTGCCATGATGGGACAAGGCCGTCTGCCATGCCTGGAGAAGGCGGCCGGTATGGAAAAGGGACGAGTGTGTAGCGGTATTTAAACACGAGCAAGTGGAGCTGTAGTGCTCTCCGCAGTAGAGCTAGGGAAGTAGGCGGAGGGGGGCAGGTCCCTCTACACACTGCGGGACGTGGGCTGAGGAGGAGGAGGAGTGCACTGGTGTTCACATTTGCCAGGCACAGGTGTCATACACAATCTGCATGCGCCATGGACGGCGAATAGTGCGTGCTGCTGTCTTGTCTTACAGTGGCACGTTTGTTTGAGTTGATTTCGTCTGTGTGGTGATTTACTACATATTCATACACCGATCAGCCATAACATACTGACCATCCACTTAATATTAAGTAGGTCCTCATTTTGCCACCACAATGGTAATGCGCTGTGTGTTCTGACACCATTCTACTAGAACCAGCATCACATGTTTCGAACTACAGTAGCTCGTCTATCGGTCCAGACTGCATGCCCCAGCCTTGGACTACATGGACCAACCTCCCCATGTGCACCAGTGAGCCTTGGCCACCCATTACATTGTTGCTGGTTTACCAGATTTTCTTCCCTGGATCACTTCTGGTATGTGTTGACCACTGCAGACATGGAAATGTTTTGGAGTTGCTCTAGCCCAGTTGTCTAATCACAATCTAACTATTACAATTTATCCTTGTCAAAGTCACTAAAATCCCTAAGCTTGCCCATTTTTTCACATTAGCATCAGGGAAAAACAGGTTCACTTGCTACCTGATACAGTATATCCCACTCATTTCCATTTCCCGCTACTAAATTAGGGCCAAATTGTGATGGTGATATGACTGAATAAGAGCAACTCCAAAACTGCAGCTCTTCTGGGATGTTCCCGGTCTGCAGTGGTTAGGACCTACCAGAAGTGATCCAAGGAAGGAAAACCGGTTAACCGGTCATGAGCAGCCAAGGCTAGCCAAGATGCAAGTTCGGAGCAGAAGGTGACCCATGTAGTCTTATCTAATGGAAGAGCTGCTGTAGTTCAAATTGAGGCAAAGGTTAATACTGTTTCTGAAAGAAATGGTGAGAACACACACACAACACATTACTCTCTCAACACTTTCATTTCACACTCCATGAGCACCCATACTGCTGCTGTTCGCATATTGCACACATTGCACATTTCATATACTTTATACAGTTTATTTATACAGTGTATACTTTTACATTTTTACATATTTCTATGTTATACTTTATTTTATTTGTAGATTTTCTTTATTTTACACTATTTTCTATTTGGCAGTTTGCCTCTTATTTTCCTTTCCCTTTTAGGTCACTAAGAGTCGTGTAAGCATTTCACTGCATATCATACTGTGTATGGTTGTGTATGTAATGAAAAACAAATTGAATTTGAAATATTGATTTTTTGGTGGCAGGAGAAAAACCACCAAGCACAGTGAGAACATGCAAACTCCATGCAAATAGACCCCGGGGCAGGAATCCCAGAGCCTGGAGAGGCAAGGCGACAGTGCTAAGCACTTATCCACCGTGCTGCCAGTAAATCAATTGTCTACATTAATTGCACCCTATTTCTGAATTCACTCATTCACTCATTCATTCATTCATTCATTCATTCATTTATCTTCATCAGGATGACAGTGGTCCAAAGGGCACATGGTATGGGCACGAATGCACCATGGATGGGATGCCAGTCCATCACAGGAGACCATTTTTAAACAAATCCACTCTTAGGCCATGTTCACACTTGCCATTATCATGCATCCTGGTACAGATGTAACTAGGGTCAAATTAAGGTCATCACCTTTAAATAATAATAATAACACAAAACTGACTGACTGGCAGTCCAAAATACTGACATTTAACATATTTTTCATTTAAATTTTATGAGATATCTGGGTTTACATAGGCCTGTAGTCTCTTTGTGTGTTTACATTTATTGATAGTAGCTGTGATGATTGGTATATGCTGTGGTACACTGGTATCAATTTGTCTACCGCAGTTTTATCCTCCTCAGTTTAACCTTTCTTGAATTAAAGTAGGATTTGGTACTTTTCAAGGGCACTGGGAGCCGTGCTCCCGTAATCACGTTGCTGATATTTTTATTGAATGATTTTGATCAGTTTTATTTCACTGGTGTCTGGTGGTCAAAGGCCATTTCTGGATTTTCACATTTAGCAAATAAGTAGCCCAGTCATGAGCAAAAGAGAAGAACTGAACATTTTCAAGGTTTTAAAAATAGGAAGCGACCTTTTGCATGCAGTTTTCAGAAGATTCTGCTTAGAGCAAAAGTAGTACCGAGCCTGACCTTTGAAATGCATGTAGTAGGTTAATCACAGTTTTATAGTGGCATTGTATTGGTAACATGAAAAACCTGAATCAATGTCTCTCTGCACTTACCCGCTGAGTAGCTCTATATCTGCGAATTGCACCTTGACATTAAATGTATGTAATAAAGTCAGTTATTGTGCGTACTATAAAATATAATCCTGTCAGCACCCCTGATGCTTTTTAGTTGCAGCATACACACCTAAAGCTGTTCTTCCCTTATGATTCACCACGGTTTTTGCTAGGCATATGCTGTATACATTTTTTTAAAATATTCAGTAATTTTTAAAAGAAGTAAAGTATTAGCACTTCTTTTTGACAGGCCTGGTACTTCCACCATCCTGTTCCTCTGACTCACCTTCAAAATGTAAGTTTTTATTGTTGAATAGGTAAACAATGTTAGCGATGTTAGCAACTAACCAAAATGACTAAATAATTATTGCTGTTTAGTATTTCTTCTAAACAGAATGATGATTATAACTGTTCATCATGAGTAACAAACAGCTGGCTGCTAGAATACTGCAGCACACCAGTGTTGTGTTTATCGCCATCTAGTGGGGCACGATCAGCACGGCCCCATGCTGATAGCAGCTGATAAAATATAATGCTAATCGATGAACACTTACCATCTTTAACACCCTGTGACACTATAAAAGGCAGCAAGAGCATCAAGTTGGTGCCATTGCCTAGTGCCAGTGTTAATGGAGTGGATTGTTCACTTCGAGATATGGGGAATGTGATTACCTTGGCTCACCCACATACTGTATTATCAAGGAGGATACGCAACTGTGTGAACCTCTCCAGATCACATGTGTGCATGGAGATGTGCAGCAGGTGCCGTGGCTTGCGTCATGCTGGGTGATTGGAGAGGGAAGTGGATGATCATCATTGGTCCTATTCCTGACTTTCATGTGCTTTCTTGTTCTGGGGTGGCCAGGCTTCAATATGTTTCCCACACTGGCCAAATGGCCCTGACGACAACTGTGGCAAGCCATGAAACCTCCAGCCCATTTGCTTCCAAGCTGCCTGGCACAAGCTCTGGAGGACAGTGGAGATGCTGAGGCATAAGGTGAGAGAAATATTTCCTCTAACCCTGTTATATCCTTGTCTGAGCAGGTGACTTACTAGGGCAACTTCAGGAACAAAAAGAGAAAACCTGCCTAAAGTACTGCTGGAAACAGGTGTTTGAAATGAAGTCCAAGTCAGGAGCTGTCCAAGATTTGTTTCATACTTCGTCATAAAGGATGGGCTGCTGTACTTATGAAGTATGAAGTGCCAGACCTTGAAGTGGAACTCAACATCTTTTGCCAGTTGTGACATAAATCATAATCCACTTGTCCATACTAAGTGGATTTGATCTCTTTGGGCCATGTTGTAGCTTCTTCGCAGTGCTAACTGCAAGATCCTGCCCCAGTGTCAGGGACCCTGTCATTGAATGACTGCAACAGCAGGATAAGCAGTGCTGAGCTATATAATATTAGCTTACTGAAAAAGTGTACTGAAACTGTCGGCTGTCTCCGTTCCGCAAATGTACTGGAGCGGGAAAAGGTCCAGCACAATGAGGGTGTCACTCCGTCCCAGCACTCAAGTCCTGGTGGCCCATGGTTATGCCATCAAATCAGAGCTGGCCAAAATGTTCCATAATGGCACCATACAGGAGTCCACCAGCCCCTGGTCTAACCCTATCCTGATGGTACCTCTACCTAATGGGTCAATCTACCTATGCAATAATTTCAGGTGCCAGAACAAAATCTCAGAGTTTGATGCCTACCCAGAAAGTGGATGATGTCATCAAACAGCCCGTAAGGGCAACCCTGGATTTAATTAAGGGATATTGGCAGGTTGCCCTAACCCCTGAAGCGAAGGAGAAAAAACGGTGCCTGTTTTCTGACAAAAGGGATATGTTCAACTCCTACATTTCTTGTTAAAGTCTTGTTAAACCACAACGATTCCAGTTAACTATCTAACTAAACTGATGCAGACAACTAGTGGTTTGACACCTGCACTGCAACTGTCACTCAACTGGGCCATGCCCCAATTAAACATAATATTAGGGCTTAATATAATTTTTTACTTAATTAAGCTTAATATAATTTTATACAGTTATAATGAATGGAAAATCTTTTGTACTTGACTGCAAATATTGATTTCTGTGTAAAGTTTTTTATTTATTTATTTATTTTTAGCATTTTAACATGTGAGTCTATGGAGATTGACTCACTTTGATGCCAGCTCCCATTAGACATTAGAGAAAATGCACGTTTTGGCACTTTCACATTGGCTTCATTTTTCAGAACCAAAGGTTGCCCCTTGGTTTCACCTGATTGCCTACATGGTGGCATTGCTTAGCAACCAGAATTGCTGTTGTCCACAAATCTGCCTGAGGTGGTATCCTTGGCATTACAGCAATGTTTTTGTAATACAGTTTAAATTAAGACTAAAAGTCTACACTTCAAATCCATTGTGCCAGGTTACAGATACAAAATTACGCAAATTGTGTCCTTGTCCAAAAAATTATAAATGTGGCTGTATATACCTGTATAAAAGCTTTCTTACATGTACATTTTTTCTTTATCACGTTAAGCTAAATGAACATGTTCTCCTAACACTTCAGAGGTGTTAATGAAAAATGCATAATTCATAAATCATGCTGTTAAATTTCACTCATATCAGATCAGAGCTCTTTCTTTCTCTCTCTCTCTCTCTCTCTCTCTCTCTCTCTCTCTCCCTCTCACACACACACACACACACACACACAACAGACCAAACCTGCCCTTGTCTAAGGCATTGGAGTCCTGGAATATGGGATAACCTGGGCATCCAGTGCATTCAGGTCATCAGGTGACTTTATTTTATTGCCACATAACATTGCTCAGCCTGATGCACCTATTGCTTTGGAATAGGGACAATCTGTTGCCTCCTAGAAAACTCCACCATATAAAAAATTATGTTTTTCTTTGTTAAACAACACAAGATAACTTATTCGAACAAATGTATTAACATAAACCTGTGATTTTCTTTGCAGTAGGAAGTGCCATTGTATACATTTAATCAACATCTTCTCATGAGTCATAATCCAGTATTGGACAGTGCTATGGTGTGAGAAACATTTAGCAAAACATCAAACTGTTTATTGTTAAAATTATTTTCATTTCAGAGATACAGTACAACAGGATAATTGCTTATAGGTTTCATCCTGCCAAAGGGATCAACACCATCAGTTATCTTCAGTTAACACACATCTCAGAATATAAAACCACGTACAAACCGGTGGATAAATATCATGCTTACAAAAATAGACAGCGTTTCACTGGTTAACCATTTTAGTTTAGCACTGTTGTGTATTTAACACTGAAGCCTTAAATGTTTAACACAATACTATGGGTTGATTCCAGAGTCAAAAGTCATAAGCCACATAGAAGACAGCCAGATGAAAGCAAGGACAAGGATGACATGTTAGATATACAACCATCGTCCTCTCGTTGTTTTACAACAATTACACATAGTCATTCCATATGTTATAGTAATTGACATACACAGTTTTACAGCTATAAAAGTTAAAGAAAATTCCATTTCCAGTTAAGAACTTAAAGCAAAAACACAAAAATCATAACTTTGACTGTGGCCATGCAAAGTAAAATAACACAATCAGTAGTAGAGAAACATCTATACCAGCAGTTTCATGTTTCTTCTTCAGTCAGTGTACAAGAGCAAAGCTCAAAAGAATGTGCAGTCATTTGGCATCTCGAAGGCCAATATGTGTTAAACAATACATAAACTTCAAAGGTTTCAACAGACCATAATTTACCAATATACCAATATACAAAATAATGCCTTCATATCCACATATTCACATTGTGCAATTACAGAAACAAATCAGAAAAAAAGAAAAGAAGGAAGATGACAAAAAAAAATTAGCAAGTTAAAAGGGAATAGTGATAAAGATCAAATAAAGATCTAATAAAAACACTGTCAGTCAAAAGTTTTTAAGCAATGTATATCAACATTTTTGGTGGCACATTAGCATGTGTTGAAGGGTCCCTGTTTCAAATCTGTGCTTGGGTTAATATACAGTACCAGTCAAAAGTTTGGACACACCTTCTAATTCAAAGTTTTGTTTTTATTATTATTTAAGTAAAAATTTTTGTAACAAAAATGTGTTAAGTAATATATATCTTCAATTCTTTGAAATAGGCGCATTTTGCTTAAATAACAGGTTCAAGACGTATTCACCTGGAATGTTGAGTACTTGTTGGCTGCTTTTCCTTTACTGTCAGTTCCAACTCATCCTAAACCATCTCAACTGGATTTAGATTGGACATGCTGGTTAAATGCCAGTTAAATGCCCTCAGTTTTGACCACTAACAGTGTCACCAGCAAAGCACCATCACACCTCACAACCACACATTTAGGAACTATCTGTTCACTCTCTCTATGTCTAACAAAAACATGACAAAAATCTTAAATTTGTACTCAACAGACGAAAGGACAGTTTCCACTCATCTAATGTCTATTTCTTGGGTTTCCTGGCCCAAGCAAGTCACTTCAGCCCGTTGTTCTTTGATTTCTTTGCCACACAATCGACAATGACGGCCTGACTCCCGCAATCTCCTCTGAACGGTGCATTTTGAATTATGTCTGCCTCTTGAACTCTTAAATGCATTTATGTGGGCTGTAATCTGAGGTGTTGCAAATCAGTGGGTTCTAGGCTGGTCATTCTAAAAGATTGTTGTTGCCATTATATAGATTTGTACAGTAGTTGTAGTCGCATTAAAAGAGCAATTAATTCTGTACCCACCCTTCCTGTGCACAGATTGTCTAAATCACATAAAGACGGCAAGAAATGTCAAAGATGGCATCTTGACATACACGCCTCTGGATTGAAAACCACTCCAGATGACTACCTCATGAATCTGATGAGAGAATACCATGAGTGTTCCAGGCTGTCATCAAAGCTAAATGTAGCTACTTTGCACAATCTAAAATAAAAAACATACTGTATTTTGAATACATAATTCTATACATGTCCTTCATAGTTGGGATGTATTCATTATTAAGGTACGATGTTGAAAATAATAATAATAATAATAATAATAATAATAATAATAATAATAAAAAGGAAAAAACATTGAATTAGAAGTTGTGTCAAAACTTTTGACTGGAAGTGTATGTGCATTTTGATTAGTTTCTTCCTGTGTTTATGTGGGTTTCTTCTGGATTCTCTGGTCTACAGCCACCTGTCAGAACATGTGTGTGTGCATGGTGCCCTGTGATGGAGTGGCAGACCATCCATGTTTTTCTGTCACATGCCTAATGTTTCCACAACTCCACCCTGGCCAGAGTAAAAGTAGTTAATGAAAATGGATGAATTACTTCCTATATTACATTTGTTGGGCTTTATACATATGAAATACATATGAAGAGAATGGGTACAAGTGAACTTAGAAAGGTTTCTGTCTTTTTACTTTAATAAAAGCGAGCACTCCTATACAGTATGCACTTAACATACTGTATGTCAATTTAGATTCCAGTTGATAATCATTTACTCATGAATCACAGGGCACACACACACACATGCACACAAACATTTGCCTGCAAAAGCACACCCAAGCACATCCATGGTAAATTAAGAACCCCTTGTAGACGTGGTCAGCAGAGGGGAAGCTCTATACATAGATTACTCTCTAATGTAGGACATGAAATAACGAAATGTGGGTTACAGATAATATTACCACTGTCTAATAATTAGTTTTACCTACTAAGGCCTTAGATGGGAAACATGCTTAATATATTCTTCAAAAACCGTTGACTGGTAGTGTACATGTAAATCAACCTCCACAAGAAAGCAGAGATGAAGGGAATAAAACTGGAGCAGAGGTAACGCTCGTCCCACATTAATATACAGAATCTTTATGTACAGATGTGAAGACTACGGTTTACTAGGCTACTCTCCTGATTGCCACTGGCCTTCCTTACACATCCCGATGAATGATCTTTGTCTCAGCCTCTTTGAGCGGAACATCCTGTGGGAAGATAATTTGCATTCATTTGTTAATGTAAGGTAATCATATCAGAGAGAATGCAGTCCAGACTTTATTTATATATGGTATAAATGGAATATTAATTTCTAGACATGCTTGAAGATAGGCATACTCCAATCTGAAGAAGGGAGCAAATAAAACTCATAATAATGGCAACAAATTTTGGTTCATACATTTTATCATAAAACTATGGGTGTCGACTTCGTTCTTGTATGCCTGTGTGGTAAAAATTTTACTGTTTGAACTTGGCGCGTAAAATTGGTGTGTAAAATTGTAGTAGTTATTTATTCTTAAAAAAGAAAATGATAATATCAAAATGAACTTAAAATAAGACAAATCATATGTTTCTGTTATAATTTCAAGATGTCATTGTAGCCAATATTGTGATTCAGGTGCTGCTGTCCGGACTAAGAGTTTTTCTTTACAGTTTATCACAGGTGATATTGCAGTTTAAAGTAATGCTGAATACTTACTTGGGCCTCTTCTTATTGAACAGTACTTTAAACAAATAGGAATGTAATTATAGAGCTATATGTTTTTTTCGTAGTCTTTCGGCTGCTCCCACTGAGGGGTCGCCACAGCGGACCACATCTGATCCGGACACAACTTGACACAGGTTTTAAGCCAGATGACCTTCCTGTCGCAACACTACAATTACTGTATACCCAAACTTGGGACCAGCACTGCATCTAGTGGCTGGGGTTTGAGGGCATTGGGTGAGAAATCAACCCAGCAGGCGAGAAACCTGACCCTGAGCCACTTTACATTTACAGTACAAAAGTTACAGTAGAGCATCTAATCATATAATAGTGAATCCATTCAACATAATAACCCATGCGCTTAGATCCACTCATATTTTATTCCTGTTAAGACATCCCTTTATAAGAATTTTTAAATCATTTAGCTTTCAACCTAAAACAGTATCTTAAGTCGATGACTTTTGGCTTAAGAAAACGTAAAACTATGTTACATCATCTTACCTTAATATTTTGAGTATTTATAGCAAATGTGTGCATGATGCAGTATTTGAAGAAACTGAGACCTGTTTTGTGTGTGTGCAAGTGTGTGCATATTTAGAAAGGTCATTTATAGATGCAGTATTATTTGACTCCCTCATGTTAAATGATAGCCCTTTTTGTCTCTCAACAGGGACGCCTGGGGAAGAGGGAAAAGACTGCTGTCTAATGTGAATATGCAGCAGTTAGAAAAGGATGTAATAATACAGTATAATCTATATAAATAAAAGAATCGTTTTGTCTGTACATTGGTCAAAACTGGCTAGACAGAATTTAACAAACCTTTGCCAGTCCTTCGGTATTTTCATGTTCAAAATGTTGAGTAGAAAGGATGTTATGAGCAGTTTTGTGACAGATTATGTCACAGCAGTCAGCGTTTTTTCTTTTTTTGGACAAATATAGCGCTTTTGCTCTTGAAGTGGGCATGGCTAAATTACGTGCTAAAATAAAAATGTTGAGTAAAAGTGATGTTATAAACAATCATGTTCCGGATTTAATAATCTGCTTTAAATAGGGAGTGTATTTGGCTGATGATGAAAGAAGGCATACAAGGCATAACAAGGCATAAGACACTCAACCTTACAAAATTTTATTTCTTTATATTAATAAATTAGGCAAAAGAGTTCTGTCATACAGAAAGACAGACAGACATGTACCTGAAATAATAATATCACTGATTACATTAAAGCTGATCAGCTTATTTTTAGCTTCAGCGTTTTAACTACTGTATTTGTAAAAACTTTTTATCCGTTAACGACGGGTACAAACGCTCCTATCTTATATTAATCGCTAACATATCCAAATATTTGAATTACCTTGAATGTGTTCTGAAGTATGCGCAGGCGGTGCAGCTTCTCATTGAGCAAGGGGTCGTTACCACGCCGGACAAATGAGCGCTTGTACTCCAGGCGGTTGCTGGGCATATGCTCATTCACAGGGGACAGACTGGCCCTTTCTAGAGCCCGATACAGGTCGCACAGTGAATCAGCCTGGTGCCTGCGTTCCCGCTCCATACCTGTATTGGACACCACAGAGGAAAGGTAATGAGCCATCGGTGCTGAGCACTGTCTGCCAAAGTGAGAGGTATAAAGTAGTGGGACTTTATTTATATTCCAGCATTAAAAAAAACTGGACACATACTGTACATGTCAGAATGGTTCATGTGTGTACTGTAAGTCATGTTTCCCTGTGCGTCAATGTGAGGATGAGTCAAAAACTATCCCCATTCAGGCTGTAGAATTTATTGTAATAGAATTTTACAAAAGACAAATACATGTGCCCACAGCGTGTGCAGATGTGCATCGTCATGCAAGATCATAACCCTCTTAGATAGCAGTCCTCTGTGTTTAATCCGAAGTTGGTTGACTTTTGAACCAGTAATTGAGGATGTTTCTGTTCCGCACTCTGCCGTTTACTCTCAGGCTTGTACTGATGAATCCATGTCTCGCCACCAGTAATGATTCTCTTGAAGAATCTTTCACCTTTCTTAAAGTATCGATTTTCTTTTTTTTACAGATACCCAAACGCTTCGGTTGGCGCTCTTCTCTGAGTTGTTTCGGCAGCAGGTACATCCTCAGACCACAAAAACTGCTCTCCTTTTGTACAAATCAAAAAGGAGAATCTATTTCTGCTCACAGTGGAGTTACAAATTAAACTGTGGAGACAAAGTGCTACCGGAATCCGTATATTTTTTAACTCACCCTTGCAACAATACACACTAATAATACACAAACTAATAATGCACATACAAAAAAAAATCCTGCCAGTGGGTCTGTGGAACGTTAGCTAAGATCTTGAAAAGTTTTCATAATCAAGCTAAATTTGTCTTAACCAACACAAAAACAAATATAAAATTAGTCCAAACATGATGAATAAACTACTTTTCAAAATAGGTTGTTATAGCATTTGCCGAAACATTGAGTAAGCAACTGTTAAACCAAGCAATACTTGTTATTATTGCTATTATTATTATAATGATAATAATCTAATTTTAAGAATTCTACATTTTGCAATGTCATTCCCCAAAACTGCATTTTATAAAAGTAATGATACCTTTGGTTCTACCTGACATATCCGAAAAGCCAAATGTACAGTTTAATGTCAGATGCCTGCCCGTTAACACACACTGGCAAGGCTTCCATATATTGTAAGCACATATATATATATATCTATATATATATCTATA
>JAQMYK010000011.1:8454856-8470059 GCA_030014345.1 Clarias buthupogon | reverse complement strand
TATTTTATCGTCACTGAGTTGTGCTGTGTTGCCGGCACAGATCTGTGCCGATTGTGTTTTAAGGGATTTGTTAAGTAAAGACTCTCTAAGTCACCAAGCAATAATAAAGCAGAAAATTCAACTGTATAAAATAATGTTCAAATAGCACAGATAGCTATAATTACATATAAATGATATATGATAAGAAATTATAATCATTTTATGTAATAATTTTCACAGGACTCATAAAATCAATTATTTGTTTCACTGTCTGACAAGTAACATAACCTAGACATGAATAAGTGTTTTGGTGCCTATTAAATTATCAATTATCTAAGGACATATCTATTATTATTGTCACTTTTCTAACAATCAGTGCTTGATATAATGACAAAAATTAAAGCAAACTGAAATATGTACTGTACCATATACAGTATAACAAATGTGATAAAAAATAGCGATAATAAAAGAAAAGCACCCTATGTCAACCCCATGCTTGGCCAAATATAAAGGCTTTACTTCCATTACTTCCATTGAGTAGAGAATACTTTTTAATATATAGTTTTATGCCCATATTTTTGTCACTATTTATTTCAAACCTCTGGACAGGGTTTCTGGTAGTCAGGACAATTCTCAGAACAATCACATGACCCTACCACTAGGGGACAGTATTACATTTCTGAGTGACATCTGTTACATCACAGAACACAGTGAATATGCAACATGATTACTAACATGCTTACATTGTTTCATTCACACAATAAGGCATGATCCACCCTAGCGTACTGTTAGAGATTTAGGGAAATGAATAATGCCACTAGAAGAATCGTCAGAAGTTGCTGTTTAGAAAAACAAAGAGAAGGTAGAGAGATGGAGATGAAAAGACATATACAAGCCCTGAAGGGGGCATAAAAATATATTAACAGAGGCTTGAAGCATTTCCTCGTGTGCTCTGTGGCACAGTGTTTTCTCTGACAATGTGTATGGGGATGCGTGTTTTGGTGGGGGTGAGCACACAAGCAAGTTAGTATGGACCATATTTTTATATAGAGACGTTTATGAGACTTACCGAAATGTGTGACTATAAAAATATACAACTGTGAATCGTGAGATGTCTCATAATACTCAGAATTTGTGGGGGGGGGGGATATACAGGCTCTTCTAAATCACTAGGAAAGTGATAATTTCCATGTGATCAGGTCAGGAGGTTAGAAAAAAATATCAGTAAACTCAATAATAGTCAAATCCTTAGTATTATGTACAGATTATGTATTTGTGCTTTGAGGAACGCTTAAGTTTAAGTGTGGAATTGATTACCAGAAGGTTTTATTTTGGAAGGTGGTGTTAAGGGGAAGAGCTCCATGCATCAGTGACTAACATGGCACACTTGAGCCATATCTTCGATCATCCATCCATCCATCTGGTATCAATACATACAGTATCTGTCTTTTAGGTTCGCTTTTAGGTTCCCTTGAAGGTGCAAGGAGACAGTGCAAGCCACTAAGCCACCCATACTGTATTAATGTGATCTCTATTTCTATCTGTCTCCCCCCTCAGCTGGGAGTTAAGATACTGTAGTGTGTGAGCTGTGCAAAGGAAAAATTCTAAGCAAGCTGCAAAGCTTCCAAGTTATTTGTGTTCCTTTACATTATTAAAACCCTACCATGCCAGAGGCACCTATTGAGTCTAAATCACAATGGAACTGATGTGCTGGTTCATTTGCTTTGCCCTTCACATAACTCACTAAACATGTACGCAGGAAAAAATGTCTTAGGGGTATACGCTCTATTTCTGAGCATTGTAATGCCAACATTGTCACAAGCTCTTTTCTCAGTTACATCATTAAACTCATCAGAGCTACACACAAGTCAAAATGTTGCTAACACATTCTAAATAAGATGCCTGGCATAGAGCTGGGTGATGCGTGGTAGCTGAGCGCGGAATTCACTTGGAAATAACAGGTATACTTTCTCTTTTTTCTTATATTAGGTAAAAAAGGGGTGTTTTTTTCTTAAGGAGGATGCAACTGCAGATGCTCAGCATGATTCCAAAAAATATTATTCAATGTCTGAGGCGGTGGTTTAAATAATAATAGGCCAGATTAACGCATTAATGCATATGCGTATTGCTTCAATGGGGTAAGTTGCAGCCAGGTGCTGCTAATCATCGGCCCTCGATGACCTCTATAAAAGCAGACGTGTTGTCAGTTTGCTGCTCTGAAGCATCCTGGTGTGTTTTAACACAATGCCAAGAGGGAAAAACATATTCAATGATCTTAGAGAAGCAAGCTTCCATCAATCTGGAAAGGGTTATAAAACCTTTTCTGAACATTCTACAGTGAGAAAGCTTATTCACAAGTGAAAAGCATTCAAGACAGCTGCCAATCTTACATGGAGTGCACATCCATGCATATTTACCCCTACAGTATATATATAGGTTTTATGCAAAAGTTTAGGCACCCCTTGATAAATAACAGATTTTGGTGATTTTTTAAATTGAAAATATGTTAACACAGTCTCTCTTGAAATTTGAATAAATGCACAACATTTTCTGCAAACATTGATGCATAGTTGCATAGTTACTTCTTATGTCATAAATTGAACAAAAAAAAATAATTAAAACGCTATTGTGGCACTGTGCAAAAGCTTGGGCACCCTACATAATCAGTACTTAGTAACACCCCCTCTGGCAGATATCACAGCTTGCAAATGCTTTTTATAGCCAGTTAAAAGTCTTTCAGTTCTTGTACTTGGGATTTTTTCCCATTCTTCCTTGCACAAGGCTTCTAGTTCTGTAATATTCTTTGGTCATCTTATAGCTCTTTTAATATCTACCCCCAAAATTTCAATGATGTTTAAATCAGAGGACTGTGATGGCCATTCCAAAACCTTCAGCTTGCATGTCTTGAGGTATTCCATAGTGGATTTCGATGTATGTTTAGGGACACTGTCCTGTTGTGGAAGCCATCAGAATTTGCCGGTATTTAATGGAATCCATTCTTCCCTCCACCTGTGCAGTGTTTCCTGTGCAACTGGCTGCAACACCCATGCTTAATAGTTGGCAGGGTGTTGTTTTCATGAAATGATGCTCCATTTTTTCTCTAAACATACCTTTGCTGATTGTGGCCAAAGAGTCCTATTTTAACTTCATCAGTCCACAACGTTACATTACATGGATACATTTTCCAAAACGCATCAGGCTTCTGTAGATGTTCTGTTGCATACTTCTGATGTTGGATTTTATGATGGGGACACAGGAAAGGTTTTCTGCTGACTCTTCCATGAAGGTCTTGTGGAATGGTGCACCACCACTCCTGAGTCTACTAAATCATCCTGCAGGTTCTTTGCAGTCAAATGGTGGTTTTGACCAGCATACGAGCAGTTCTCTCCGAAGGTTTTCTTGGTCTTCCAGATCTCATCTTGACCTCCACAGTTCCCCTGAACTGGCATGTCTTAATTACATTTCTCACTGTGGAAACTGCAAGCTGACAATGCATTGCTATCTTCTTGTAGGCTCCTGCATTGTGGGCATCAACGACTTTCATTTTTAGAGCCTTACACAGCTGCTTAGAGGAACCCATGGTTGTTGAGTGTCCGCAAGTATGTGCACAAGGTTTGAAGAGTCAAAGTATTTGTAAAAGCTTTGAAATTGGCATTTACTAATGACAGCTGTTGCCATGCATCAGATCTAACAAGCTGATAAAGATATGAAACCTTGTAAGAATCTGAGACTCTGGAACTCTCGGGGTGCCCAAACTTTTGCACAATGCCATAATAATGTTTTTATTTTTTATTTTTGTTCAATTTATGGCATCAATGTTAGCTGAACATATTGTGCATTTTTTCATTTCCAAGAGAGACTGTGTTAACATCTTCTGAATTAAGAAAATCAACAAAATCTGTTATTCAAGGGGTGCCCAAACTTTTGCATAAGACTTTGAACCAGAGCTACATCTTCCAGGCTTTAGTGAGCATGTTAAATGTTAAAGTCCATGACAGAAAAAAAAAATTGTGTTTAAATGGCTCAGTTGTTCATCTGACTTCAACTCAATTAAGCATGCTTTCAATTTACTTTATTTTAAAACCAAAGTAATATTTTAGGAAAACCAAATATGTGCTCCCTGAGGTCCTTGCCTCATTTGCATTTCAGATTATTACCTGTATCTCTGTACGCCTGGCCCAGATGGTGCTGCTGGACATCTCTGTGTTCAGGTGGCCCTGCAGTGGCTGCTAGTATGGCGTGCAGGCCACTGTCACGTGGCAGAGTAAAGCTGCGGTGCTTTACTTCCCTTCCTATACGGGCTGCGGGAGGTAGTGGGCTGGGGGTCAGTGGTGCGTGACGTTCAGACAGTTGGCATCGCTGAGGTGGCAGTGTGGCCTGCCGCCGAAGTTCCACAGGCATAGCTCCATTGGGTTCCAGGAATACAGCATCCTCCAGAGGCAGAGACTGCAAGTAGTGTAAACCCGAACTGGTGAGGGGCGTCTCAATCAGGTCCTGCCATGACCGTCGCTGGCTGGATGACTTTCGTGCAGGAGAGCTGGAGCCACTCATGCTGGCACGCTGGTTCTCACTCTGGAAATCATCATGGGGAGACCGGGGCTGCACAGTCTCTGTGGATGGAGGCCGAATGTGTTTGGGCTCAGGATAGGGACTTAACTGCTGTAGTGAAAAGAAAATTCTCAATGTAGGTTATGCTGAACACGTTCAGTGGGCATATTATAAAGAAGACCACTGAGATAATGTTAGCACTATAACTTGCTAGCTACTAGTATTTGGGCTCACATTTGCCATTTAGTCTTTTTTTTTTTTTTTTTTTGCATTAGCGTTTTAAGTTGCATCATCATTTTTATAGCAATTTAGAGTGCAATGTGAATTTACTATAATAGCCTATTTTTAATTGCTGGGATTACATAAATTAGCAAAATGACTATACAGTACAGTAGTATGTTGCATGGGTAAACTGTGTTGTGCTTGCTAGAAAGGCCTGCTTTGACTGACCCCTGGGCAAAAAGACTAACAATCCCCTAAAGTGGTTGTGCTTATTGTAACCACATATGGATAGCTTTTGTGATAATTATGCAATACATAAACAGTATGTATAAAATCTAGCTGAATATAAAACCATATAAAAAAGAAATCACATAATGTGTCATAGGAAACTTTTTTTTTTTTTCTGGGACAGGTAGTTAAGAAAAAAGGACAATCCTGGGAAAACCGGTACAGATGGCACCCCTATTGCTAGACCATGTACATCAAGTTTAACCATGTTTGTAATAGCCTTTCAGTGTAATTATTACCTATTTTCATTTTACAATGTTGTGAACACCAAGCTAGCTCGATATTTAACCATTTATTCACTTCGTGTAAAACCCTAACCAGATGCAATACATAATACCTTGTTTCATAATGATGTTAGTAAGATAGCTATTTTTTTTTAAATCAGGAAATGCATGGTCATAAGATATGCAGAACAAATGCATGGTTCTCATTAATTTCTATAAACTGACAAATTTCAGGTGGAAACAACAGAAAATGTAGATTTTGTTCTTCAAAAAGTAAATTAACATTCAGAAACAGTGTGGGTTTAGAAACAAATTCATCCTAAACCTTTCTTTCATGTTAGAGAACTTTTGGTCCAATGTTGTTTACAACATTGCTTTAATTTATTGATGTTGACAGTATCTATGCACAGCTCTCTTCCTGTCACAGGTTTTCAATAGGTTTCAATGTCCGGACTTGGCCTTTCGAACACCTTGAATTATTTCTTCTTTAGCCATTTAGATGTCAATTTGCTTGTGTGCTTAGGATCATTGTCCTCACGAATGACCCAATGTCGGCCCAGTCCTAGCAGCTGGACAGATAGCCTTTACGTTTGAATAAAGTGGAGCTAATTGTTTTTCCATGATTGCAAACTTCCATGTCCTGTGGCTGCAAAACAAACCCATCTCTTTCAACATCGTATTTGACAGTTGGTATGAGGTGTTATGTTTGCTTTGCCAAACAAGACACTGTGCATGATGATCTAAATTCTCCACCCTGGTCTCTTCAGTAGACAAGATATTGTTCCACAAAATTTGCAGTTTGTTCAGATTATATTGTGCGAACCTACATCATGCTGCCATATTATTTTCTGGAAAGGTTGTTTTCCTTGCCACCCTTCAATGAAAACCGTACTTGTTTGGACATTTTCTGATTGTTCTGATGTGAATTTACTGTAAATATATAATTTACTTGCAAAGGCCTATAGACCTTGGGTGGATTTGCTTGGAGATGGCTTTAAACAAAAACGATTTGTCACATGTACCTTACAGCACAGTGAAATGATTTCTTTTCATATTACAATTAGGAAGCTAGGTCAGTGGGCAAGGTCAACCAGCTTCCCTGGCCTTCGTGGCATGAAGTAGACGTGTACTGACTGTTCCAAAACACCAAAGTTCCAACAGTCACTTTGCTGATAGTGGTAGTCAGGATCCGGCTTTGATTCCCGCCTTGGGGTCTGTGGGTGTGGAGGTTGCATGTTCTCCCCATGCTTGATGGGTTTCCTCCAGGTACTCCAGTTTCCTTCCAAAGACCTGCAGATTAGGCTAAATGGAGTTCTCAAATTGGCTATAATGTGTGAATGCTGACCAGAGGTCCTATCACGGTCGTGAAAATTGGAGTAAATGGTCACTACTGGCCTCGACAATCCCTAGTTGGACTACAGAGGTTCCTAGATGATTTAATGAATCATCTCTTGTTAATTTCGTCAACAAAAATAATGCCGAAGAATATTCGTTGACGACCTTTTCTCCTGTAACGATGACGAGACGTCACGGATATCAAAGAATAGTGACAGTAATGAAATCAACATGCAATATTGTTGTTGAAAAAAGACAAGACTAAATTGTGGTTTAAAAAAATAAAAACTAATAAAACATCTGTATTTATCAATACTGTATATAATTTTCGTCACAATCCGCTGCAATACGGTGTTTATTCATTATGGCATGAGCAGCAGTGTTTACCGGGTAACGGCACGCGGTAAATCAGGAGCAGGTTGCGCGAAGTGATGGGATGTTCCCAGCTCAGTTATCTTTAAATCTTTGTCATCACAGAAGTATTATTTGGGCGAAAGAGAAAAGTCGATATTTGGGCCCATTTTCTTCATATTGAACCGGAGGAAAAAAGTTGATGTGTCGTAGGGGAAACAGTGTGAGCACACAATTGCTGGGAAAAATACCACAAACCTGAAGAGATGCATCAAGGCATACCATAAAAATCACCCAGTTTTACAGCGTCTTTGTGGTAATTATGTTACCACATGTTAACATAATTATGCTGTATTTTATTTTATTTCATAGTTAAACCATTGCCAAACACATCAATCTAATATGTTAGGAAATTATTGTAAAGTGCAGGTTATTTTGTTTTATTTTTACTTCATATTTTGTATTAATTATTTTTACATGAATAGTTTTGGGTTGTGGAATGAACCATCAGAGTTTCCATTATTTCTAATGGGAAGATTCGCTTTGATATACAAGTGTTTTGATATATAAGTGCGCAATTATGCTCACGATCCAAGGTTTAACTGTACTTATTTTTGCCCACCTAATTTATGAACATTGGTTTACTTTTTGGGAAAATCCAATGACTATATATTAAAATACATTGTGCAGGTTTTTTTAGTCATCTGATGTTTTTTGTAGTTTATTGAAATTTATATGGACAACACAACTGTGATTTAGTCCCTGTCAAAAAAAAAAAAAAAAGAGAAAAATTAAATATGGTGTATTTTTTTTCCTTGACTGCATATCTATTGCTATGAAAGCTCTTCTCTTTAAAGCGCGATAGCCCAAGTACTGTACACAGTTTGCTAATTTTAGTAATAAAAACATTATTCCATTTCCATTTTAAAGTCAAGTAAAGTTGGAACTCTGAGTGCTTTTGAGTAATTTGAGATTTTCTTTCTTATAGTTTTACATTTTATTTCATTCTGTTGAATGAAAGTGGTTGAAATGGCATGATAAAAAGGAAATAGAGGACACTAGCAGCATTGAAAGAAATGTAGCTTGCCTCTGTGGTGCCTCAGAGCTGTCACCACCTATTAGTCTTTGAATTTGAAACAGGAACACACACTCACAAACACAGAGAGAGAGAGAGAGCGAGAGAGAGAATGCTTTTCTCCATGGTCTTATAAGTTGTCTGTTTTGTGTTTCCCTCAATAAGATTAGCAGGGTCTGCTACCACAGGATCTTATTTTAAAAAGCCTCTTCTGCCTCAAAATCTATAGCCAACAAGCTGGTCTTCTGGGCTTTAATAATTAATAAGTACTTCATCTGTCTTCCTCTTTCATGCTTCATTTTTCATCTTTCATTTCTCCTCTGCTCCCCTCTCCATTTCATCTTCCCTTCCCATCTGTTCACTCATATCCCTGGTACCTTCAGGTCTAAAACCTTTATCTTTACCAGTTCTTCGATGGAGATAACAGAATTTAAAATGATTGTCATTTATAATAATAATAATAATAATAATAATAATAATAATAATGTGTGCCCTTATTATAAGTGTTCTTCCCTTTTAACATTAGGAAAAAAAATCTGACTTCTGGTATTCCTCACAGAGGAAGGTTGTGTGACATACTAAGGCAGGGTAGGTGTCGTATGGTGGTGGAGGGCTGTTCTGTTTAGAAGACAGGTTCTCGACGTCTTCGTGGTCACTCTCACTCCAGTAGTCTGAGAGAGGACGAGAGACAGAAGAGAAAACAAAAACATTTTAGCCTCCAATGACTGGAACAGTCCATTACTTCAACACTGCAGAGGTAGGTAGGACCTCATATACCTGGTTTCTAATGATACTTTATATAGTGAGTAATACTTTCTTTTCACTAATTCTAGTGAAAGCTCATGACAGCTCACTTAAATGAAAGGACAAGCATGTAACAAAAAAGACTGTAGGTTAAAAATGTTAGTGTCACTACACAAATAAAATAGAATATAGTCATTGTTCCTGCCAGCAGGATTTTCTGTTTAATGGTTGTATTTTATTGTTGCTTTTGCTGAAACACGATTTTTTTTTATGTTAAGAGTATCTGGCATGTGATGTCCCATATAGTTAGCCTTGTTACATCAGGAGCACCTGCAGGATATAAACCAGACATATCTGTTTAATTATTGAGTGCTCAAAAACTAAGAGACAGCGATAGCTAAAATTTTATATGCAGGTAGACGCAAAATAATTTATAACTTGAAACGTGATATGCATTTTTTTGAAATATCATTGTTAGCTGCTTTGTAAAACTCAGACTATTCATGGCAGTGTCTACACCATAAGGAGACTTGTAAGGTTTTGTAATATGATGTGTACTACCCCATGCCCATAAAACAACCCCATCATTGTGCTTCCTAATTCATTATATCCTAACACATCCTATACATGTTCAGACAGCTTGTGTCCGCTGGATCCTGTTTGTTTACCCGGAAAATATAATGTATTTCCTATCACGTCTCTTTCTCCCCATCTCTCTATGATTGATATCTTAAATACTGGTTCTTTTGATATACCTGTCCAAATTGCGTAAATATGCTCTCTTTGCTGATAATAAACAGAGATCTTCAGACACATCATGCATGCGTGTATGTTTGTCCCTCTCTCCCAGTTTGGAACCAGTCCAGTAAGTGTATCGAGCAATAATTCTTCTTCTTTTAATTAATCCCAAAACATAAGAGTTTGGTCACTCATCTTAAACCTAATAAGACCTGAACAAACAATCTATAAACTTAGCTATTATTCAGGTCTTTATTTTTAATTATATTGAATATATATAATGTAACAAATATGTTCAAAAGGAAATATAAAACTAAAAATACTCAAGTTTATGTGAATTTCTACACCATTTAGTCAAGACCACAGAGAAACTGATCAGTGAGGTGTGAAGGCATCCTCTCACCATGATCCTGCCGAATCCTCTCCTGCTCCGAGTGAGCTGCTGCTGCCATGTTTAATCGACTCAGCCATCTGTGTATCGACAGAAAGAAAAACAGCAGTCACATACAAAGCTGCTAAATGCTACCAAACTGTCACATTATGGAACCACTGATGGGCAGTTATATTGAGTGGGATTTATATTATACAAGTACATACACACACACACAAACACACACACACAAAACCATTTTTATTCCAAAACAAAAAAATACAGAATAGCAATTAAATAAGGCAGGCATAAGGAATGAGGGCAAACCAGTTTTTAGATAAAAACCTAATAAAATGCACTAATGTTCACTTTAAAACATAATTATGCGATGTGACTCAGTGGTTAATTTAGGTGATTTTGGCCGTTACCAATTAGATTAGATCCAGAGTGTTGCAATCAAGTAAAGTCATTTCTATTTCTATTAACCGAAACAAAACAATAAAAACAGGTTTAATCTCATTACAACTTTAGCCTGTTAAAAAATTAAACAGTTCCAGTGATTTTCTACCTGTTCATGTCATCCACATTATCTGCTGCAAAGTAGAAACTCTTGATCTTAGGATGACATGCCTTAAAAGCGCTTTAATACCAAAGAAAAACAAGTTAGCACCTTGCGGGATATGCCGGTATTAATAATGACTTATAATTATTAGTCTGAAGACAAATAATAAAATATACGTACAACTTCTTACGGCATTCGTTTGCTTGGTCAATTTTGAAATCAGGAAGACTGACGAAGCCTTCGGCCTTCTCGTCCTGCAAAAAAAAAAAAACACTTAAAAAACAGAGACTTCTTTGCTGAGATCCCAGTACATGTTCATAGCAGTCAAAGGAGTGTGCAAACAGGCATGTCTTTGGGTTCATATGTACAAATGAATGCAGCTGTTACTGGGTGTTTTCAAGTGTGTCATGGCGAACACACGGAAGTTCTCCTGTTTAAAAGAAGCGTCCTACTGTAATTAGCATCAAAGACGATAAAACTTTAATTTTCTTCTTAAATACTCGCCTCCTCATTGATGTACCAATACAGGCAGGTGTCTTTCAGCACCACCCAGTATTTCTTCCATTTTTGAGAAAAGTAACTCTTGGCATCCTTCTTTTTCCAAAGCCAGCCTGCACAATCTCCCTGTCCCAGGTCTTTACAGGAAATCCTGCGCTTACTGATGGAAGATAGTGAACCAGCTACAAAGATACAGAAAAGGGGGAAAAAAACATTTGTAGGGATAAAAGTGTGTGCTAAATAAGTACAACAAGCTTATACTTTAAACAGTGAAAAGAAGGGAAGATTCAGTGTCACACCTCTCAACTTCTTCTTTGATTTCGACAGCACTGAGGACTGATCAAATGTCTGTATAAAAAAATTATGCAGTTACTCAAAGAAATATATGTTCAAAGCAACAATTGGTGAAAAATCTGATTATGACGATTTCATTAAAAAATATGTAATGTTACATTTTATTAAACAATATTTTTAATTCCACATATAGTCTGTATTTGTTTATAATGCAACTACAGTATATAATCCATACTGTATAACAGCCAATGGCTAGCCAATAACACTACAGCACAGCAATATTCTAATTTATTTATTTATTTATTTTTAAATATGTCAAACAACAACACTGTCAAGCATTTAAGGAAACACTATCTGGCCAAAAAAGTCACCATCTCAGAAAGATCAATTTATTGGGCTGCATCAAGCAGCCCAATAAAGAAAACACCTAAGAAGATTTGAATTTCATAACTGACTTACGAGTCCTTCAAAACCTGGAAAGATAGTGCGGAACAGTCAACTTTGTGCAACAAGTGTGGTTGAAAATAAAACCATGAATGGAGATCACATAAGCACTTGATGAAATAAAAAATAAAAATCAACAATAAAAACCATAGCTATGGTTAATAGTAAAAGTAAGACCTCTTTAAGTAAGTAAGATTTCTATACAGACACAATGTGATGAGAACTCACAGGATTGGGACTAAACAGCTGTGTGGATATAAGAAAAACACTTGTTAGTGAGACTAATCAGAAAACAAAAAGTCTTTGCTAGGGTGCATAAAGATTGGACTTGTTACGAGTGTTACGATCTGGGGTTGCTTCTGTTGGTCAGATCTAGACTTAGCAACTTTATGCGGTAATTAAATGAGACTAGCTGTTGACTTTAATACACTGAATGACCAGGTTATATCATCAATGGAGTTTTATCATATTCCAGAACTCAAACTGTGAAAGAGTGGTTCTGGGAGCATGAGGAATCATTTACACACATGAACTGGCCACCACATTGTGTGCTCTAATCAAAGCTAAAGGTGATTGTACATTTGATAGTACTGTAGGAGAAAACTGTGTAAGTTCTGAAGTTTTCTACAGCGTCAGGCGCAGCTTCAGGTGTCACTCACGTGATAGATGGAGGAGGTATCTGAGGTGGGTGTGGTTACTGACTCCTGTCTCAGCATTTCCATCTGAAGGGCTGGAACCAAGGTATAATGGGCAGGGCTACTCCCTTTGTCATTCTTCCTCCTGCTCCGCCTGCTGCTGCTTCGTCCTATGGCGTACTCCTCAGCAGCCGGCTTATCCTCACCAACGTAACGGAGCATGGAGTTCTCTGTGTTGCACAGTGATGTGACAATCAATTATCATGAATTAGTGCAATGTGCAGAAACACCACTGCCATGGCCACTCCAATTAATCTGCATGCCTCATCAGATAGCCACGGATGATTGATACAAGTGGTCATTGTGTACTGGTGACAAAAAATGATGACATACTTCAGGCTTATGAATGCGGATGCATACATTCTGCAACTGTGACTAAATAGACTGAATTCTCTCTGCACTTAATCACTTTGCCATTGAGCCTTTTCCTGGCCAATCAGGCCTAAGCATCTTGCCAAGAGTTTCCATGGCAATGGGGTAGCACAAAATTCAGAATTCTTCAGACAAAGAGCATTACACACATGCAGAGCAACAGCGAGGCACACTGAGGAAAAACGGGAGAGGGCAGGGAGGGAGGATCGACACAGAGCAAAAACCACAAATTACAAAGCACGATGAGAAGAAGTATGAGGGTCGGAGTTTCAGAGAACTGGACGGAAATCCGAATCATTATTTCTATGTTCAGCTTAAAAAAAACATTCGCTGCCCTCCTACTGCTTCTGTCTCTCCCTCCTCCCTCACCCACCTCTCCTGAGTTCTTTCTTCATCTTGGCTGGGTCTTCATAGTCGCCCACCCAGTTATACTCCACCGGCATAGAGATGGGCCTCAGTTTGCCTGGCTCACACATACCGATGAAGTGCATCAGAATCACACAACGCTAAACAGCACACACTGCACCACACACAGCACACAACAGCACCTATTTACCTGGTAAAGAGTAAGACTATAAAAGGAATGGATATTTTCTGGAAAACTGTGGCCTAAAAATATTCAGTTCGGGTCAGTATAAATGACAAAAACAGATATAATCTAATTTTCCAATCTAATTCAAGACAAATTTATATGTGGTTTCAAATCCAATTAAATCCAAATTCCAGATGTGCAACTCAAAGATGCTTCCTTTTAGGTTGTTCAGTATGCTGTGTTCTTTCAGCGTTTCAGAATTTTGTAACAGAACAAAACAGGGACAAAAACAGCATGAAAAACAGGAATGATTTCCCCAAAAGCGCTGGAACACAAAGCCCACGGCTAAATGGGAGCGCAAGCATCACTCTGAAACACTCCCTCCCAATTAAGACATGTTTGTTTGTTTTTCTTGCCCCATTTACTTCCATTTTAGTGATAAGCAATGCAATGTAATGAGCAAATGGGAGTAATTAATTACTCGAAATTTGATTACAAATCAAATTAAAGGACTAAGTTAAAATCATTTGCTGGGTCTGAATTAGAGCACAATTGATACTTTGGCTTTATATGTCATACGGTGTGCCTTTAAAATGGTACAATAAAACGTGTGTGTGTGTGTGTTTGAAGGGTGCGTAAGTTTAAAAACAAATTCTTTAATTCTTTACTGATCTTCACTGATCAGAAATATGTTGATAGAAAAAAAAATGTAACATAAAAAGAAAAAATCAACCAAGCACAGAAAATGAGGATGATTAAATAATTCTATAAATAACTTGTGTTTCAGTCGAAGAATTCAGATTGCATCACATTTCTGCAACGCTATAACACTGTCCTTTGGCTCAGTTTAGGAGCTCGCATCGAGAAAAATAAATAAAACCTAAAATACACGCAGGCTTTGCCTTACATCCAGCAGTTGGATCGATTGAGGCTCAAATCAATGTCCACTCAAAGTGAAATGCTAGAGTTCACTTGGATCCGTACAGAGAACACATCACTCAGACTATCTTGGACTAATTATTTCACTCCACGCGCCAATATGTTCGCAAGTATCCTCACCTGCCAAAATAAAAAAAATAAAAATAAAAAAACACACCAAATGGCAATAAGGCTTCAAATCAGAAGAAGTAAATGCAGCATGTGTAAAGGCCTCCTCAGAATAGGTGCTTTAATGAGTTCGGTTAAAAAGGCTGGTTTGTGGTATCAAACCAAATCAATATAAACCTAAATTAAGGTAAGAAAAGAGCAAAGCATGTACCATATGTCATAGTACCATCCCTGCGCACAGGAGGAGGCCCCCGGTTTGCGTCATACTCATAACAGTAGAGGACCGCGTCCTCATCCATCATTGGAAAACGCCGCCGGCACTCCTGGTCTAGGAAAGAGTTCGGCGACTCGGAGCGCTTAGCAACCTCATGCTGGGAAGTGTCACTGACTTTGCTGCCCTCTCTGCAAGAAAAAATTAAGTGTTTAGAGTTTCTCTTTCCTGAGGGTATAATTTGGACAGACTGTATAATGTGAGCCTACTGTATGTGCTGCACTGTGTTTATGGTTTGTCTGGTGGAGCAGATATACAGTATACAGTAGAATAAAAATATTATTTGCCTTGGAACTGTTTTAACTTACAGTAATTGTTCATTCTGGATATAAAAATGTATAGGGAAATCTAAGGAACTAGAGTTTAAGATGGGCAAAAATAAAACAGTATCCAGATGCAGATAATGCACTGCTATTACAGTTAAATCGTCATTAAAGTGTCCTCAGATGCATGGATCCCCAACCACCATCACTATTTCCACCTGTTATCTTAGTTAATACCATCTGTGAATGTCCCTCCATGAATGTCCTTCCCTTTGCTGGAATGAATATACAGTATGTGTGTGTGAGTGAGAGAGAGAGAGAGAGAGAGAGAGAGAGAGAGAGAGAGATAGA
>JAQMYK010000011.1:8406693-8428611 GCA_030014345.1 Clarias buthupogon | reverse complement strand
TTTATGTTCTATTCTGAATAAAATATTGACATTTGCCATCTCCACATCATTGCATTCAGTTTTTATTCACAATTTGTAAAGTGTCCCAACTTTTTTGTAATCCGGTTTGTAATATGGCATGCTTTTTGTTGTTTTCTCTCTGAATCAGGTGTGTTAGCCACTGAGTGTTTTTATGAATATAAATAGTAATATATTGTTTTGTCTGGATGATTAAACTCAGTGGAAATATTGTCATTTTCTCTGTCTTATATGTAAATAATATTACTGCCCACAGGAGAGTTATAGTGGGGGTGGGACTGACGACCCAGGGTCCCAAATGACAGGAGGGCCCTTGTAATGCAATTAATTATTGTAATGAATTAAATATGAGAGATATGGTTCAAGAAAGGAAATGTATCCAATGAGACCATTTGTGTATAGGACCTAGAGGTTTGTGCTACGCCCCAGTTGCCTTACATGGAGCTGCTGGGGAGCAGGTAGGTGGTTTGGCTGGTGGGTAAAGTAGGTTCTATTTCTACTGAATGAACATTTCAAATGTCAGTTGTACCAATTGGAATAAATCCAGTCACATGCAACACTAAAGTATTCAGAACCTGAGGCATGCTGGGTATAAGCATGGTTTGTGTTAGACAAAATGGCTGGGCATGTGCAATGCTGCTTTGTAAGCGTCTATGCCCAGAACCAGTGCCCGTATTTTCAGAATCTTATGCCAAGCTTTTCTGAAAATTTGGCAGCTATGACAATATGCCCTTCAATTAATGTGCATTAATAAACCCTAGCATGTTGTTACTGTATGCTCAAATGTTCTGTGGACTGCTATAAAAATATGCAAGAGAAACAGAAGGGCTGTTAATTACATTTAGAACTTGCTGAAGAATCAACTGTTTCACACTGAAAATGTGCCATGCACATTTTCAACTGCGCACATGTACAGTATACTGACAAATGTCACATCTGCTCGACCTACCAGCACCTGCTCTTGTTTCTAATCTGAACCCTCATCATAAATAGTCTAGCCTTTCATTGACTCTTTGTGAAGTCTCACTCCTAGCAGTAGAGCAACATTACTTACATTACAACCTTTGAGTTAGTGTTCATAGTTTCCCAGCATTAATTCGGTTCAATTCAGTTTTATTTGTATAGTGCTTTTAACAACGGTCATTGTCGCAAAGCATTAAAACCTGTTTAAACCTGTTCAAACCCATTAAACCTGTCTGTTTCTGTCTAGCCTACCTATATCAGTCTGCTGATCTCATGACACTTTGCTGGTTTTTCAACTTTGATTTTGGGCAGTTTTGGCTTTGTCTGCATTGTTTCCAAACTACTTGATTCCAAATCCTGTTTGGGCATGACAAGATGTTCAAGTAATATAGCTATTCTCTGTGGAGCATCTGGTAATATTGTTTAGACGCTTCAAACACTAGAAAATATGATTATAAAGATCTCCAATTACAAATGGAGTATCTTAATGAAAATGATTGTAGCTTATTATTGCACCACAGAGCAGCACCAAACACAAGTGCACTGTTGAAATTTCCAAAACAAAATATTAATTTATTCAGTAGTTTCAGTTCTGAGGGAAATTGTTGAACCATGACTGAGTTACAGAAAAGACCAGGAAATGGTTTGACTTTGAGATACCTAAAAGCCTGCAATATACAGTATGTCTACCTGCCAAGACACTGTGTGCAAATACAGACAGCTTCTCCCTCTGCTGTTTCCTTTTAAGCATTTTATTAAGCAGTCTTAAAGAACTATGGGTTTTGTGGCACTTTAAGGCACTTGAGCAGAGCTGCTTGTCCAAGAGGCTACATCATCATTAACAACACACTGGAGGTTAATCTGGGCTATGGGTGCTTGGCACAAATATGTGACCAAAAAAATTTACATTTTACCATTCATATGGCCGATCGTGTATAGTATAATATAAAAAGCAACAGGGGAAAAAAACAAGAACAATAACTGTATTTGTTCATCTTACTACAAATGACTAATCATAATTCAGAGTCACTGTCTCACATCAAGTTTAATATTAAGCACTTTTAAAGCAAATGCATGAGCTAATCCCAAACGTGCAAAGCCCATGAGAGCCAGCACATACAAACTCTGAGCTAACTCCTTAAGAGGATATTTACCAGTTGCCAATTGTAGCTACTCTGACAAAGCTATTAAGACTCACAGAAGAGTGTAGTGTGTTAAACTAGTAGATCATTAATCTCTTTTAGAAGATGCATAATGATCTCCCATCCAAAGCCGAAAATGAGCGAGCTGGTGGGTGAGGCAGAAGAAGGTATGTCAATTAATGCATGATGTGTACTAGGCAACAAATACATCGATTTAAGCATGAAGTAAAACCACAGAAACTATTCATATGGAGAAGGCTTAGACTGACTGATGCGTTTGTTTTTGCTTTATTGTGAGATTATAAGTCCCCAAGGCGGCATGGTGGCGTAGTGGTTAGTGCTGTGGCTTTGTGACTCTAGGGTCGTTCCTGCCTTCGGTCTGTGTGCATGTTCTCCCCGTGGTTTCCTCTCACAGTCCAAAGACATGCATTAGGCTAATTGGTGTTCCCTAATTGCCTGTAGTTTGTGTGTGTATGTGCCCTGCAATAGAATGACAGCCTGTCCAGGGTGTACCCCCTACTTGTACCCAAAGTCTCCTGTTGCCCCACACGAACCTGTATCAGGATAAGCGGTATAGATGAATTAATAAATGAATATAAATCCCCAAGTGGGAAAAAATGTCTTTTCATGAATAGCAGATTTTTCAATTACCGGTAGTTCAATTAGCAGCACATTTTCAATCAATTTTTTATTAGCTGTTGAGCATCTGCCAAACAAAAGTCCCTGTGATCTGGGATTTTTCTTTTATTTGTCTCCTACATTTTTACTATAGAAAATGCAATTTATAACAACAAGTGCATTAATATAAACCTGTGATTTAAATTACAGCTGGCACAGTAGTCAGAGCTGCTGTTATGTAAGCAGTAACAGCTCATGCTGTTATACAAAAACAATGCATGCAGGGGTAAAGGTATTGTTTTTGCTGTGGTGTGTTACTCTGATTATTCTGACAGCGATTTGTCAATGACTGGAGCGTTTAATTTATTATTAAAAGGCATGCATTTTAAAGGTTTTTAATTTAGATTAGGGGGTGGGGTTTGTGGAGAAAAGTTCAGAGCATTTTAGCCATTATTTGTTTTGCTGTTTTTTTTTTAATAAACATACAGTATATAGGGATCAGAATTGTTGAGTATAGAGTGACTTATCCTTTTTTTTCAGTACTGTACAATATAGGCATTATGATTAACTGAATTTTAGCTCATTTTAACTGACTACCCAAACATGACTGAGCGAAAAAGTCACATCAGCAAAGAAATAGCACAGATACACATGATCACATGTTTTTCTCATTTGTTTTTGGCTATTTCTATGATAAAAAAATAATGATATGCATATTTCGAGAGTTCACCTTTTTGCGACGTCATTCCCATAATCTGGTAGTGGCACAATTTACCCTTTATCAAAGTACTGATAACTTTCGCTTTATCTGACATATCCGAAAACCCAAATACACAGTTTGAAGTCTGAAGCTTCCCTTAACACACACACCAGCAAGGCTTTCATATAGGCATTTTAAAAATATATATATATTTTATCTCCATTAACTTATGCTGTGTTGCCGGCACATATCTATGCCGCTTAAGTTTTAAGGGATTTATTATTAAGTTGCATGAGCAAATTAACAGTCAACCAGGGGATTGGAAGTTAGTGATAAATAAAATACTTAAATAATTCTTTTGATTGTGTAAAGCTGCTTTGCGACAATGACAATTATTAAAAGCGCTATACAAATACAATTGAATTGAATTGATAATTTAACATTTTAGAAAGTGCTACTAGTAGAGATCATAGTCTGCTAATATTAAAAACATCATGTAACAAAGTGCTACCCAATGTCAGGAAATATTATCTCTGATAAAGCTTTAAAAAAAAATTCTCAGTGCTACAACCATTCAAAGCGAATTCAATCGGAACAAGATACTGAGAAAGTAGAATGGACTGATAACTATAAATCTTTGCGAATGGTAGGAAGTTCTGTTCTAATAGAACACCGGACCTACCTGTGTTGTTATATAATTTTCTTTTAACATAAATCATTTGCATTAATAAACAACTTTTGACTAATAAGTTTGGGAGAATGACTCCATGGAGTGTCAAACAGCAAATTACTAAAATTACTTTTCGGGAAATAAAAACTGATTAGCACTTTATTGAGGCAAATTCTGGAAATCAGGTGAATTGTAATATTAATTCATAAAATGTACAGCATGAACACAGTGAATACGCATTGGTCATTTTGCTATAAAATGTCATAAAGTTGAAACATGCACTTTACTGGTTTTCTAGCCTTCTCACCTTTGTTCTACCCAGAATTCCAAGGGGCCAGCTTAGAGAAAGACAGAATTGAGCTTTTTGTGTGAAGACCATGGGCCTCTCTGGCTTTGTAAAAGTTGCAGTTTGACCTTATCTGACCCCTTGGGGCATCAACCACAAAGCTGTATGCTAATGACTGTGCTGCAGTATGATAATTGTGATGCGCTTGGTGACTGAGAGTGTGAAACTATGTGATGTATCAGTTTTTTTTATATTGTGAGATCACACAGAAATGTTTGAATCTGTAGAGATTTGGGTTTGTAGTGATGATGTGCTAATTGCTATTCAAACACTGAAGTGTGCACTGAAGGCTGCTTTCTAATCTTCTGAGCCTGTTGCCGTTTCATTGATTTTCTGTCCACAGCCAGCAGCAAGTTGTGGTGAAGGGATTCATTTAATTCAAACAACAATGAGATCGCGATGAGTCACACCGAAGCTTAACTTTGTTGGTGGTATATCCGTATACAGTCACTACAGCGCCTTTTTACTCTTTTACTCCCACCCTGTCTGCAATACCTTTACTTCCTCTGTCTTTTCACTGTAATCTCTTTTTTTCACCTGCCTCCTTGAGGTCACAGAAATGTAATATTCCTCATAATTAGATCGCAAGACACCATTTAACACAGACAACAGATAAATTAACGTAGCGTGGCCTTGTGGTTAGCATGATCATGTTCTAATTGTGATTGAAAGCCTTAAAGAGGCAGTCTGCAATTTTTTTCAGCTCTTTACTGCCAATGGGGCAAATTACAGTTAAAATTTCCTGCAATCCACGGCATGTGTCAAAAGGGGCAGAGCTAATGCAGCTCTGTTCCATCGTGGGGTGGACCTAATTTCAGGACCAGGAAATTTTTAACAGAAAAAAAAAAAATTTAGATCTAGCCAGATATTTTGCCTGGTCACATTAATAATCACCAGTTTATGCAAGATACTACACAAGCGGTTAGGTGCAATATGAAAGACAGAAGTTTAGGAAACACAGTGAGAAATAAACCAGTCAGAAATCAGCAATTAGGAATAGAATGAGCTAAGCATGATGGCACACAAACTGTGTTATGACAGATCAAATGTTGTCACCATTCTGGCTAAAAACATGTGAATAGGCACTAAAACAGATGGTTAACCCTAACAGCATTTCAGCAATAATTAAATGTGCACTTTTGCCTCGACACCCATTCATCTTCCTCAAAATATCCCAGATATGTAGGGCATGTGAAAACTGAACAGCATTACAACACACCCTTTGGGCATGGCTGAAGCACCGTATGTGAAAAGAAAAAACTGATTGTGCACACAACACACATGGCGGCAGAGCCAGCTGTCGTAGACATTAGGATTACCAACGAGGAAGCATGTTGCACAGAGGGACCTTTTCACATGTTTTAAATGTATTTCATTTAGGAAATGTGGGGATCCCCATGTTTAGGGTAAGCCCTCATTATTAGGTTTAGGCCTAATCTTAACTCCTAACCCTAATCCTAACCATTACACAGAAATAAACTGAAACTAGATACAATTCCAGGAGAAATGGTGAAGTAGGGGGCGCAATGGCAAACTGCTTTCCTGAGAAAAATGCTGAAAGTGGCTGAAAACATATCATATCTGATTCCCAATCAGACCAAAAACAAGCGAGCTAGTAGCTGAGGAGCAAAGTGGTTTTACATGGGTACCAAAAGAATCACCTCAACTCTAAAATAATCTGTTTGTTTCTAGGATAAATGTTTCAATATAAGTTTTGTTGGAGCACACGCAAAATTCAGGGCAATAAGGTCACCAGTCCTGAATCTGAAAAACTGGAATTTTGGGAAAACCAGATTCCTAATAATAATAATAATAATAATAATACTGATTGGAACGTCTCAGGGTCAAACACCACCACCACCAAGTTGCCACTCTTGGGCCCCTGAGCAAGGCCCTTAACCCCTGAACTCACTTGCCAAATGCCGTAAATGTAAATGTAATATCAAGCCATTCCCAGCACTGGTATGACCAGCAGTAATCACCAAAGTTTTTGTGCTTTGAAAATCACAACAATACTAGAGATGCACTCACTAATGAAAACATAAAAAGACTTAAAACATTAAAAACAAAGCACATTAAAGAAGTATTTTGAGTTTTAATACTTTTTTACCCAACCTGCAAGGAGAATGTAACCAAGACCTAACTGAAGCTCATCTATGCAAAATATTGTTTATTCACGCATATCCAGTTTTTCAGATGTCCGCTTTTGGCACTGCTAAACCTAATAACAATGAAATGATTTCTGTTAAACAGTAGTTTCAGCAATAGGAGTTAAACAAGTAATCAATGTGTGATTATAGCAAAAAGGCATTAGATTCCCAATTCCACTGCTAAGTTCCCAGTATATATAACATGTTATAAAAGTATACTGATTACAGTCTTTGTTTTATGTTTTTTTTCTGGTGCAGATTAGTGTTTGTGCTCTTGCAGCAGACAAATATGCTATTTACAATTTCAGTAGTTCAGTAGTTTGCTGCTAACAGGCATCATAGCTGGCTATGCTAACTTAGTCACATGGACAGAGATTTGCTAAAAACAATAACGATAATAACACTGAACGCTCTCTGCGGTTCTCCGTCTTTACTGACAGATTTGCTTTTCCAAATAACTCAAGAATAAGTCGTTTTTGAGTCTTTCTCTTGCTTTTCATTTGTCTGAAATGAAAGATCAAAGTAAGAAGGAAGAATCTATCCGACTAACATTAACACCAGCTAAACACAGCACCAGCAACCCCCCCACAACACAAGTTGTCGTTTTTAGTCTTTCGGCTAGACTAGGCGTCTGTCTAGGGGTCGCCACACAACTTGCCACAGGTTTTACGCCGGGTGCCGTTCTTGATGCAACCCTCTCATTTTATCCTGGGCTTGGGACCAGCACTGCATCCAGTGGCCTGGCTTTGGGCATTGCGTGGGAATTGAGAAATCTACCACTGAGCCACCAATGGCCCTGTGATCCCACACAAGGGCTAGCAGTAAATAATTTAAATTTCCAGGGTATTATGTGAATTGTTATCATGAGGTGTGTTGAAATTTATTGCAATATTATTATCATAATATTGCAATAAATTTCAACAGACCTCCTTATTATCATTATAATTCGAAGCCAGTTCACATAATCCTGAGGTTACAATAAGTCAGAAATTCTATGTAAATGTATGGCAATGTGTTCAAGTATGTACATGGTGTATAATGTTTCATTGTACAGTATAGTGTTCATTGTTACACCAACCATTGATAAGACTCTACTGCCAGCCTGCCTCACCACAGGGGCTTCTGAATAGACAATCTTTGTCTATTAACATTCACACACACACACAGTTCTATGCAAAAGTCTTGAGCCACCTCTTATTTCTTTATATTTGGCCTGGACATGGACAAGGCATTTTTTGTATTTTTATTGCAGCCTTAAAGAATATTTCTCCAGGCTTCCTTAAGGACTTTTTTTTGTTCTCGTTATTGGCTCTCATTTTCAGTCCAATCCCCGAACAGTTTAGAGGAATGTTTTTGTTTGTTAAGCCATGCATATAATATAATATAATATAATATAATATAATATAATATAATATAATATAATATAATATAATATAATATAATATAATATAAGACATAAACAAGTGAGAAACAGGTACAGATAATGAGAGATTATCAAGTCATGATTGGTATATTGGTGATACTGAGATACTGAGTGGTTGGAACAGATGAGAGGGGAAATGAGGTGGCTGTTGAGGCTGTTACATAAACAACCAATTTTTTTTATTGTATCTTTAGGCACTTTGCAACCTGTCACAGTAAAACACTTGTTTCTATTTATTTAATTTCATCTACATAATTTTTATTTTATTTAACATGAAGAAATGGGATGGGGGAGGAGGGGGGGGCTTATATACAGAATCACAACCTTAAGGCTTTCTGCCCAATATTATCTGAATCCTAACATAAACATGAAATTAGGATTTCAGTTTGAAGAAACTTTTAAAGACCGACCTGGTTAAATTTTAATTCAAGACCCCTGCTTTATAATCCCAGTAGAGAGACCTTTTTAAATCCTATTTTATTGACTGGCAATGTAATCTTGTTAGGCAGGACTGATTTGACCTGAAGGGTGTCTGACACAAATGTGTCACAGGCTAAACAACTTCACTGTGAGAAAGATTTTTAGAAAGAATACAGACTACTGAGTATGAGAGCAAGCAGGTCAATAACTCTATATCTATAAGCCACTATTATTGGTAAATTAAGCTAATCTGGATACACTTGCAGTATCACATAGAGAGCACAGTCTGATACATAAAAGCAGCCAAGCCAGTGTGTGAACCGGCTAGTGTGTGAATCTTCTCTGACAGGATTAAGATATTGATCCACATTCTTCACAAAAGTCAATCAAAGCAACAGGCAGTACTGGTGTCCTAACTAAATTCTAGGAAAAAAGAATCAGAGGGATATGAACCAAGGCATCTCCAACCCTGAGTGGTGTCAAACACTTTATTCTGGTTAGGGGTGCAGTGGATCAAAAGCCTGTCCTTGGAACACTGGACAGGAGGTGAAAGAACACTTTGAATGGGACACCAATCTGTCACAGAATACTTTGCACACACTCACCCACACGTTCATTCACACCTAAGGGCAATTTTGCATATTCGGCTTATCTACAGGCAGATTTTTGAGGAATGGAAGAACCTGGAGGAAACCTGGAGAAAACATGGACACAGGGGAAACGTCAGGGAACGCCACACAGACGTGTAACCCAAGCTAAATATGACCAATATGATGAACAATCCACTGACGGTTCTGACGGTTGTCTATTAAGACAGGATGAACACCTGGTTATCACTGTCACCTTGCCTCTCCGGGGTCTGGGTTCAGTTTCCCGCCTCGGGGACTCCGGTTTCCTCCCTGACATGTAGATTAGGTTAATCCCAAATTGCCTGTAGTGTGTGAATGAGCATGTTTGTGCGTTTGTGTGTCCTGCTATGAACTGGCACCCCATCCAGGGTGTACCCCGCCTTGTGCCCCAAGTCTCCAGGGATAGACTCCTTGACTGTGTATACAGAATGAGTGGACATCTGTTTACTCAGTACGTGACCACGTCATTAGTAATTCGGTGTGACGTCACGACACGAGGACGGGATTCATTCTGTTATCATTAATCAGTAGAATTATTATAAGAAATACCAGCAATGTTATTATGCTGTCTTGCTTGCGATGTATTGCCGTGGATTTACACCATAACAGGATCACACACACACACACACACACACACACAGATAGATACGCTGTCATAGCTATGTGCCACCATGTGTTTCAGGCATTGCGTCAGTGATTCAAACTGTAAACACTACCTGATATCAACCGTGCGTTAAATGCGCGTTACGCACATCAGATTACAGTGCGACCCTTCCATGTTTGTGTGTTTTCTTTTCCCAGGCTCGCTGTGCCTTACCCTTCATCCAGTCCACCACCTGGTTCGTTGTCCACTTGCTTACAGGTTCCATGACCAAAGCCATCCTAGTGGAAGTTTTTGCAGTCAATGCCAAACAAAGGCGCAAAGGGAGCGACTCGGATCACTCAGCTGCGCAATTCTGTGCTACTCAGACCTCAGATCGGATCTTTTCATTCTGATCGTCTGGCGCGTGCGTTCCATGGGCGATGTATACAAGCCGAGTGTGCTCTGTCAAGTCCAAGTCATCCCTGCGTTTGTGTCTGTGTGTCTGCCTGTGCGTGCGTGTGTGTGTGTGTGTGAGAGAGAGACAGAGGAAATCTCTCCGGTTCAGCGCATTCCTCCGCACTTGAGTCCAAATGCTGACTTGATTTCTCACGAGCTTAAGGTTGTCCTTTTCTAGTCGGAGCGCGAGCGCAGCTCTCCAGCTCGTGCACGGTGGGCTGAACTACGTCAACATCGCGTCGGTGGATGAGGAGTAGTGGGTGGATGTGCGGTAGTAAACAGCGCGCCACCCGTCTTTCCAGCTCTCTTTTGGATTTCTCGCATCGCTTGCCTTGTCATGTCACATATGGAACATAACGAACAAAGACGATCATTCATTCTGAGCTGAGCACAATCGCAATCCTGGATTTATTTATTTATTTATTTATTTTGTATTATATTATATTATATATTTATTTTATATGTTGCACGGAGATGTGCAACCTCAAAACAGAGCCAGACCATTTAACTATTCACATCCATAGACATAAATCATCTGTGAGTTTATGGACACAATGATTCATATACTCCATATTATGACCATAATAATCATTAAAAAAAAAAAAAATTTCCTTAGGTAAAGGTAGAGATGCCATAAGGTGTGGCATGACTTCTTTATATCTACAGGGAGTAAGGGTGTGGAGAATATCTGGAGAATATATGATTTGTTCATTAGTGCAAAATGAATAGCCATATACTGTACTAAGTAATATTATTGAATTCGCCCTTTCATTTCATTTCAGCTCCTCGGGGGATGTGGTAACAAGGTGCGAACATGATGTATCAGCATCCCAAGGCATGAAATTGTCTAACAGTGTAACAGTAATAGGTCTCAAGATGGAACAGCTTCACCATCCCTAGTTCAATTCTGAGCTCCGGTTACGGTCTGTGCATTCTCTCAGCATATCTGTGTGGGTTTCCTAAGGTTTCCTCCCACCTCTCAAAAACAATCTAATAAATAAATAAATAAATAATAATAATAATAGTAAACTATTAGGTGGGTTGGTGGATTGAAGGCTGTATATGTGAACAAGTGGTTCCAGTGGTTACTGGAAGTGTGTGAAAGGGTGAGGAATAGCTGTGAAGATGTGAAATCTTTTGAGGATTCAAAGAGGTTACTTTACTCATCTACCCTACGTATATACATATGAATAGATAGATATAGATATATCATTATAGATAGATAGATAGATAGATAGATAGATAGATGCCATGTACAATACAGTATGTGGCCTCGCACTTCATGTGGCATGGGTTTGATTCCGGCCTCAGGTCTACAGTATGTGTGTGGAGTTTGCATGTTCTCCCTGTGCTTGGTGGGTTTCCTTCGGTTTCCATCTGAATTACTGTAGTAATTGTGTGTTTTCTGCCCACGGTCCTCTGCCATGTGCATTAAGTCCCCTGGAATAGGCCCCATGACCCTATTTTATATCTATTTATTTTTTATTTTCTATATATTTATTTGTTTCTGCTAAGCTTTAATGGAAAGTGCCAAAGGATATGCTCATAAATTACCCAAGACATTTTATTTTCATTTCACTCTGAGGCAAATGTTGTAAATAGGTAATAGAACATTTTGAAATGAAAGCATTGCTTATGTAAACTTGTTTGTTATTTTTTATTTTTTTGTAAATGACAGGATAAATATGGAACACCCACCACAATCAGTTATATAACTGTCTCAGAAGAAACATAACAAGAGTCCTTTGCATTATATGGAAAAGTTTTTACTGTACATATTAAAGACAATAAATGTTTTTTAAATCTTAAATAAAGACAGTCTGCCTTAAATGTTAACATAATGGTGGACAATTTTTAGGAAAATTTAGTAGAAACATGTAGCACTTTATTATCATGAAACAATGATGATATGATTAGTGAAAGCTCCAATTCGGATCATTTGGATATTTATTGAGCTACTCTAGAAAGCAGTCAGTTATGGTAAACTCAAGTGTGTTACTGTTCAAAACTAACTGCAAGTGGTATAACAGGTTAGTGGGTACATCTTTAGGTAAGATGTTTTGCACATTCATAAAGTACTACTCCAGATGGTATTCACAGACAAATGTTTTATTTAAAAGTGTGAAAAACACAGCAAGATATCACCATCCAAGATGTAACCATAACAACAATTACATAATGCTAACCTGTTAATATGTGAGACAGCAGCATGCAGGACTAAATTACTAGAAATCCAAGTTTGTTTCATCAAAAATAATAAGTAATGACAGTAAGTTTGACAGAAAGCATTTGCATAAATTGATTTTAAGGAGCCGTTGTATAAGCAAGAAAACATCTCAGTATTAGCAAATGACAACTTTTTATCATATACACATTTGTCAATGCATTTTCTAAATTAGCAAGACATTGTTGGGTTTTTATTTCTTACATAACTAGTATAAATAATTATCGTAGGCTTTGTAGGCTTAATCCTAGATAGTATAGCTGCTGTTTTATTTTATTTGCTACTTTTTTTTTTTTCTCACACAGCTGCCAAATCATGCTGGTTCAGGCATATGCTGGGAAGAATTTTAGCTTGGATTATCTACAACAAAGAATTAAAAGCACCAGCACGCCTACATCTTTAATACGCATTCCGCTGCAGGAAATCTTCCTATCAGTTCAGTTCACTTTTCAAAGGAACCAGTTGAATTATGTCTAGGGAGTCAGATATAAAGAATATCCACCGTTTATAAGGAGGTTTAGAGACAGAGAGAAGACGAGAGAAGACGAGAGAGAGAGAGAGAGAGATGCTAACAGATGTTTTGATCTTTACTAGTCTCAGCGCATTAAAAAGAGGCTTTTGAGGAGAAAGGGATTGGTGGGGGAGGAAAAGGTTCAAGACCTGTGCCCCTAATCAGTCTTTCACTATTCACCCAGGCTTCTTCACCATCTGTGTAGTGTGTGTATGTGCACTTAAATGAGGGGAGTGATTCAGTCTCACAGTTCTTAAGTGATCACGATAAGCCCTACTACTTCCGAAGACTCCCTTTTTCACAGATAGATCTCTGAAGTCTCCTCTCACAGGGGTGAAAAGTACCAGTCATTTGGGACACACTATAATCTCATCACATAAAACGGAATCTGTTTCCTTGTTGCACCATCAATGACACTTATACAAACAAAACATACACTTCAGTTCCATATGCACAATGAATATTAACACATCATGTGACCAAACATACAGAAGCAAAATAAATAAATACAGATGCATGAGCTATATGGGTTTAAACTAAGGTGGACACTTGACCTACAATTATGGACCTACAGCTATAGCCTTTCTGTTACACAGTGGGTTTTTTTCTCCTGAAAATATGCTCCACATGGTATATTATCTGTAATTCTGTAATAATGTTAAATCTGTACATAACGACCTAGCGCAATTTTTACAATGTGTCCAATTAAATGGACACAAGATCTAAAAAAAAATAAAAATAAAATGTATTCAATTGATCACTGGTTGATTCATATAATTAATTAAATTAATATACGAGGGACATTCAAGTCAAACAGGGATTATTTAAAGTTCTTTTGAATTGAGGAATTAAAACTGTTGACATTTACAGAAGACTTCAAGTACAGTATTAAGAAGGCTGTAGATCCACGAATAATGATCGAGACTGAGGTGGCTCTAAGCCCACCGCAGTCATTCTCAAGCACATTCAAAAAGTGGAACACCTGATCATTTAAAAATCGACACATAACTTGTCACCAATTTGTGGATGAGCCACATCTGTCAGTCCTGACCTCGCTCCAAACCATTTCCACATGTTTGGGGCATTGAAGGACTTTAAGGATTTCCTGGGAGAGATTTTTTTTTATTAATCTGACAACCCAACCAACATCCAGCCATCCATCAGCCAAATCACTCATCCTGTGTTGGATCAGGGGAGGCCGGAGCCTATCCCTATCCCAGGGAACTCAGGGTACAAGGCAGCGTACAATCTAAATGCAGGAACACACAGACACAACACACACACACCACAGGGAATTTGAAAATGCCAATCAGACTGCAGTGCTTTCAACTGTGTGAGGAATCTAAAATACCTAGAAGAAAGCCTAGATTACATCTCATATCATTTAATTGCTTATAAATCCATTGGCTTAATATTGATGCTGTCTCTTTTCTATCTGACAAAATGACCCGAGATTTAGGTTTAGGCTCTGTTGTGATACATGAGATAATACGGTATCTCTGACTGGTGACAAACATAGTCTTGATATATTAAATATAGAAACCAAACAAATTACTTTTTCACATTTACATTCTACAGATGCATAAACAAGTCCACAATCATTTAAACATGTGAACATCTCATGGCGTCCGAGATCATAAACTTGTAGTTAAGACTTTTCTGATTTGTGGGCAATGTAATAAAATATTATATAAAAGTACTGTGCAAACTTAGGCACATGCATATAAATGCTATAGAGCAATGATGCATTAAAAAAAACCTATAAAGCTTAGGAAACAGTCATTAATGAAGTCAATATTTGGTGTGACAATGCTTTGAGGACTCTTTAGTCTCAGGGACAATTTGTGCAGTTTTATAAGAAGTGCAAAACAAATTAACAAATTTTAAACCCAAATAACAAAAATGAAAACTAAATAACAAATACACAAACAAAAGAAAAAACTGTCAAATCACAAATAGGCAGGTATAGTGTGCAAATTAAATTCTTATTGCTAATTGGACGAGACATTTGTTTCCAGATTTGTCATTGTGTTTTCTGATTTGTTATTTTGTTTGCTTTGCACCCAGAGGTCTGCTGAGCACTTTGACTGTTGCACCTGCTTTCATTTTGTTTTGTGTCTAACAAGTGGTCGCTTACATAATATGCTGATTTCTTTTCTGGAAAATAAATATTTTTCTGTACCTTTTAATTTGTGGTGGAACACTGTTGTTTGAAAAAGAGAAATGTTTTTGACTTTCATTTAAATGTTTTCTTGAAATATGAGTCTAAGGTCAGATGCTTATCAAATGCAAAATAATAAAAAGCGCTCTAGTGTAGCCCATGATTGCACTGTGGATTTGAAGTATCTTTTCATTTTGGATCATTTATTTATTTATTTATTTATTTATTTATAAAACTGGAATACAGTCAATTTAATAACACTTTTGCTAAACAGCTTTATAAAAAAGAATTTCCCTAAGTGACTTTACACATTTACGTGTAATAGGACATAACTATGAAACTATTTATTATGCATGTCTACATAATAAAACTCCAATGTCGTTTTAGCTGATTTGAACACGAGCTTCAAAGAATTAAAGGTAAGAGTGTTGAATTTGTTAACTACTGCAATTTCCAATCATGTATCACACATGCATGCTGTGTACAGAAGGGGGCAGCAACGGTCCTAGGTAGTGAAACTGCCATAAAAGGAAGAAGACAAAGTAGCACCAACCTACGAGGGTTGCCAGGTCATCAGTAGACTTTTATTGTAGGGCTGGGGATATTCCGAAATGATCATGCGCCCTCTAACGGCCATCTTTTATAGAGGCAAAAATTATAAACTGATAACTACTGATAACAATTCAGTTTAATGCATATCACAATAAATAAACATCCATTATTTATTTATTTATTTTTACAAATATTTAGTTAAACCATTTGCCTATCATGCTAAAACCGTCAAAAAAAATGTGGATACATTTTTAAAATATGCTTTAAAAAAAAACATTACAGAACGGTTACAAATGGTGTAGCTAGGTCTTATAGAATGATTTATTTAAGAACAAACCACCTTCCTTGAAATTCAATTAAAAGATAACAATGCAAAAAAATGCAAAAGTGAATCGTAGAAAAAACCCGGCGTGCACATTTTATTATTCTTTTTAAAATATTTTTTGCATCATATTTGTTTCGTACCTTTATTGTCCCAAAATAGATTTTAAGTGTCTAGGTTTATGTATACATAAAAATCTTAGACGGTAAAAAAAAAAATAATAATAAAAAACCCGGTAAGAAGCAAAGATAAGGAGAGTACGTATATCACTAAGCAAGCACACTTTCCCCACTTGTGCTGCTAAACAGAGTTTGCTCAGGTTACGTGCCGTGCTGGATTCTGTCATGAGGCTCTGGCAACCTTACGCATTAAATCGAAAGTTCTGGAAATGGACACCATAAAAGATTAATCTTGAATTATGCTTTACATTATACTCTTTACGTGTTGTACGATTATTTTTAGGCGAGAATATCTAAATTATTTTATTATAGCTGACTAAAATCAGCTTTACATGAAATCTAAAGTCAGAACTAGTTTAACGGATTGACAGCTGTACACAGGAAAAGAGAACGAAAGGTAAAAACACTAAACGCTCCAGTTTGTTGTGCGGAAATGTTTGTTGTGCCGGGTGTAGCAGTGTAACACACGGGAAGCATATTTGTTTTGTGCTGTTCCTTGTGTTTGTTGTAACCCGGAAGTTCACAACAAGTGTGTGACGGGAGAAACCTGAGCTCATGTATCGTGTTGGTTTTGTGTCCACAGATTATCCTGACATCTGTCATTTTGCGCCTCAGATCAGACGAGAGAGGTGAAGAATGGAGGATAATGAGTCGATGTCGGATAACAGCGTGCCTTTCGGCTACGGAGCTTCAGCGTACGGCAGTGAGGCAGAGGAGGATGAGGAAGATGTCGCCAGGCACAGAGGGCTCGCGCTCCGGCACATGGAGTGGCAGACAGTCACAGAGGGGTACAGCATTAAAGCACTATAGAGCAATATAACACCAGCTCAAAAACTCGCTGTATGGTTCCTTGTGACGTACATAAGATTATTAGCATATTCATTTGGTCGGTCTTGGTCATTTGCATATCGTAAGATTTTCTGGGCATTTAGGAAACAATACAATTTTTTTTTTCCTTATACAAAGAAGTCATCTCTACTTTTGATGAACATGTGACAGCACATCTAGGGTTATGCATTATGCACAGGAATCCCCGATCACCTCCCGATTCGATATTATCATGATACCTCTGTGCCTATTCGATCGATTAAAATTCAAGTATCACTATTTTTATGAATTTGATTCGATAGTATGTTTCCCCCCATTTTGTTACAATTTTAAACTTTAAAAAAAGCTTAATGAGTAATTAAATGTAGCCCGTTCCTTATAACATTAGTTTTCTCACTCAAAAACCAAAGGCAGTGTTTAAACACTACAAACTAACTTCAAATACAAGAGTTTAGCAATTACCAGAGCAGCAATGTACAGTATCTCTGTTATGTTATCCGCCATAATTATTATTTCTAAACAAACTTAGCAAATAATTCACTCCTACCACATGGGATGAAAATGTGTAAATAGTGAAGTCAGAATGTCCTTTGTGTAGGATTATGAGTAGAAGTTGAGTGCCTGCAAGCATGTGATTTTTGACTAATTAGCGCTGGTGGTGTTTTAGGACCTGTATAAGAGTGTGTCATGAGTAGGTTTGGAGTTTGGAGAAAATGGCAGGTCAGAGGCTTTTAACGTGCAACATTTTTTATAATGTAACGCCATAAAAATTTGTTTCTGTTGAACCACTTGGAAGTTTCTGCACTTTGTACAGAATTGTTTATATCTGAGGCTGATTGGCCGATCACCTGTCATGGCCAGTCAAACTGACAATCAGCCAGTTATGGTTACTTATTATAAAATGTAAAAAGAACTTAAAAATACATCACAGTGTTCCCAGTCACTGGGCTCACAGAGTGTCAGTTACAAGCCCAGATGAAAATGCTCATATTGCGTAATTATGTGCAGATCACATGATTAGCTGTAGTGACCCTAATAAGAGCAGCAAAAAAAAACAACAACAACTAGGGAACATCTGTTATTTGGATGGTGTCATTTTTATTTCTCCTTTCCTCTCACAGTTATCACGTGGAACGAGCTGCATCACCTGCTCCCAGCTACGAATCAATGCACAGCGATGACTGGGCAGGACAAGGGGCTAATAATCAGTGTAAAGTCCGGCTGAACAGACGGCCTTCATCATCATCAAGCGATGGCTCTTCTAACTCTAGTGAGATGCCAGGGGAAGAGCCCATAGAAGTAGAAGAAGAAATGTGAGGGCAGCTGTTTGGTTTCGTTCATTTTGATGGTTGTTCTGTTTGTGCACACAGAGACTCCAGGATAAAACGAATTTCTTTTTCAAACACAGGCTAGAAGAACAACCAAGTGATGCTCCGCCTTTGAAGCCAGAGTTATTAGTTGATCCTAGTGATGAGCATCCTTCCCTGGTTGTTGGGTTTGCCTTTAAGGTGAGAGACATCTCTGTGTGTGTGTGTGTGTGTGTGTGTGTGTGTGTGTGTGTGTGTGTGTGTACATTCCTATTGTATAATGAGTTAAATGTTTTAACCTGCCAGCTTTACTCAAGAGAACTATGTTGTGTATATGTACGTGTGTACTTATGTGCAGGCCTGTTAATGTTATTATATTAGGACCACAAAATGACAGATTTCAGTAAAAAAAAAATCACACTAGCAAAAAGTATGAAATACAATACACGTTTTATTGCTTATTTTTAATTACATACAGAAAATGTTTCACAGTGAAAGACATACCCATGACTACATTTCTCTGCTCCTGATCTCTTTAGTAAAAACAATCAGCATCGTTTATTCTACTTTTAAAACAATATATGGCTCTCTGTGTGGATTTAAGATTAAAAAAAGCAATCAAGACAGGTGAAATGCACACTACTAGCTATATTGCGTTTCATTAATGACATGAAAATGTTATACACTGAGAAACATGATGACTTTGCGTCCGAAGTGAATTGACATGGGGTGTTCAAGTCAAACGAGGGCTTTTAATTGTGCTGAATTACAGAACACAGTTATGAGAGTAAAAACTACATTAATTTCTCTATATAATCCCCTGCTACACTAATGCAATCATCCCAGCATTTCTCTAGTGCTTGGACACCATCGAAGAAGAAAGTGTTCTCAAGATGCCGAAGCCATGATCGAACTGCCTGCTTCATGTCTGAAACTTTGGCCTCCAAAGGACTCCTTTAATGGCCCAAACATTAAAAATTTTTGGAGCGAGATCAGAACTGTACGGGGGTTGTGGTCATAAATCTCAGCCAAGTTCCTGTAATGTGCAAGCGGTGTTTGTGTGTACAGATCCCATAGACAGATGTGCCTCATCTGCAAGTTAGCAACAAGTTCGTAGATTTTGAAGATGTGGCTTTCTACTCGCTGAATGTTTACTGGGACGACTACAGTGGGCTCCGAAGCCACCTCGGCCAGGATAGTCATTCACAGATGTACAGCATTTTTAAACTGTGGTTTACAGTCTTATCACCGTACTGTGCCTGAAGTATTCTGTAAATGTTAATTGATTTTACGCCTTCATTCAACAGAAATTTCATCACAAGACCCGGTTTGACTTGATCGTGCCTCGTAATTACTGGTTGCACTGTATTTCCTTGTAGTTGTACCACACTGAAATGTATTCGCTGTTCTTTTTAATAACAGTCCCACATTCAGGGATGTGACTGAACTCAGAGAAACGCATGAAAGCATCTTATAAGTGGTGTTGGAGTCCATCTACCTAAATGCTCATTATAATTGCTTATTTGCTTTTTGTTTCTTGCTGTTGAATGCTTAGTCTTCTAACATTTCAGAATTACTACTTTAAGTGAGAAAAGTGATTAATAACTTTGTAATAAGAAGAGAAACATCTTTCACAACAGTACTGCGAAAAATAACAAAAATAATACCTATGGTTACATGGGCAATATTTCTTCAATCTGATTAAAATCATCCTAATTAGAGATTACAACTTAACTGTTTAAATGGAAACAGGTGGCATCTCATCTTATAGAGCTTATTCGAGGAGACGGGGACAAGGTAGGGTACACCCATCGCAGGTGCTAATCCATCGCAGGGCAAACACAACACAACTCTCAAGATCACACTGGTGCTGCTGGATCACATGAAATTAAAAAATGTTGCTGAGTACCTAAAGGGAATTCACGAGAGAATTAGGCAGCGTAAGCAACACTATTGAAATAATCATGATCAAGTAACACAGGTCAACACAGGTGCCATCAAGCTGTGCATAAATAATTTCAGCAAAATACAACTATTTGCCATGCGCACAGGCTGCATTTATGCCAACTTGGGCTGGAAAAAGTTGGCAAGTTAGTCAAAAAGTACCATGTCTATTAAAAAAAAAAAAAACTCATAAAAGCTGAAAACTAAACTAATAAAGCTACTGATGTTTGTCAGGGTTTCACCAATGCTTACGCAGGATTTTATCATTGTCAACTGGAACTTTGTTTTTAAAAAATGTTTGTAAGTAAGGATGACCAATGTGGACCCACACTGTATGAGAATCCTTCTGCTGTTTAAACAGGAAGAGATTGCAAGGAGACATTTATAGATGTATAAGCCTTTATAACAATTAGATCAAGTGTTTCTATGGCTAATATTTACATTTTGAATGAATTATCAAAAGTTTACAACACCCCTCTGATTCATTCCAGTTGGGCTGGATCAGACTGTTCTGTTTGAGGTGCTTAACTTGATGCATTTCTATTCTGATTGAGCTATAATTATTATTAGTGCAGTGTTAGGGTGCATGTAAATGCAGCTATTGTTGTCTGAACCATATTTAATTGTATATGTTACTCTTAAGTTAATGTACATTGCTATTATAATGTGCAGCACTGTTACATTGATATAATACAGTCTACCTGAGCCTCCAGGAACGAGAACTGGACTCCATTTTAACTCGCATCTCCTGTTATACTGAACTTCCCGTCTCACACAGTTTGATGCAGATCAATCCCTGCTATCCGTTTTCACCTAAATGAGGATGGGTTCCCTGTTGAGTTCGGTTCCTCTCAAGGTTTCTTCCTATTAACATCTCAGGGAGTTTTTCTTGCCGCTGTCGCCGTCGTCCTCGGCTTGCTCATCAGCGACAGTCTTATCATTTTGATTCATACACATTCACATTTCATACAAACTGAAATAATTCTTTTGATTGTGTAAAACTGCTTTGCGACAATGTCAGTTGTTAAAAGCGCTATACAAATAAAATTGAATTGAATTGAAATTGAATAATACATTCAGATAAAAAAAAATTTCAAATCATCTCATCTCCATGTTTTTTATATGTGCCAAATAAATTCAAAATAAATTCTTGTCCATTTTCAGGCCCTCCAGAGCAGCCTGCAGAAACTTTCCAAAGAGAATTTCCAACGTTTCAAGAGGATCCTGTGGGAACGTTACCCAGAGTGCTTTCGAGAACGGCTTGACAGCTTGGACATTATAGACTTGGTGGATAGAATCCTGGAGCTCTGCGGCATAGTGGTGTCTCTGAAGATCACACTGGTGGTCCTAAAAGAAATGAATTTAAAAAATGTTGCTGAGAACCTGGAGGCAATGCGCAAGATAAGTAAGCATCGTAAACTCTAGTGAAATAATCATCAAGTAACAAACACAAATTAAATAATGAGGAAATCAATCAGGGAGCATTTTTTTATGCTAATATAGAAAGAAGTGTTTGTTTCACTCCGAATGAGTACTTTAAGTAAGGTCCAGATTATGATGTTATCTGGCAGACTATTGGGGAGGGGAGAAATCATGCTCCTGAACGGAACAATCGTTCCCAGTATAAAAATGCACTAAATCAAAAAAATATATATTTTTTAAAGTGCCTCCGAGTGGCGCAGTGGTAAAGCGCTCGCCCTATCATCCGGGGATCGCTGGTTCGAACCCCGGGTGATGCTGTTTTCCTCTCACAGCCGGAGGCACAGAGAGAG
>JAQMYK010000011.1:8390469-8401149 GCA_030014345.1 Clarias buthupogon | reverse complement strand
GCTGCACGCTGATTGGCTGTTGTCGTATTGTTCTGCTGTGTGATTGGCTCTTAGATTAATCCATATCGAGCAAAAAAATGTCTAGAGCTTTTCATCGTTTTAAAAATCAAATAAATCGCGATTCGATATGATATCGTTTATCGGCCCAGCCCTATAATGAATCTAGAATATATGGGAGTTAAAATTTTTGAAAATGGCTAAAATGTAACTAAATGTAAATACAATTACTTTATAAAATAGTATGTACTATTAATTATACAGAATCGATGACGGTGTACAAAAACCAGGTTACTGATCACATTAAAGTAACGCCATTCAGGCAATAAACCATCCGACATTGGTTGAACCATCCTCTGAAAAGATCAATCCAGAGACTGGTTCACAAATGGCATTATCCAAAATGTATAAACAGTAGTGGGGGAACATGCTTTTTTAAATTCAGAGTCACAATAAATCCACGTGACATGATAACGGCGTGCATTATAATGTTACAATTACATGCAAATGCAAAAATTACAATTTCTAGGAATGAAATAAGACGATGACGTACAAACTACAGGTTGACACGTTTTGTGATAATAAATACATATATAAAATATATAACAAATTGCTCGACATGTGACTGACTCACCTCGCATGGCTGAGGACAGCGTCGCCCTCACATTCCCAATGAAAGCCATACCGAGCAGGCTGCAGCCAAAACAACACAAAGAACAAAACATTTAATTTGACACTTAATCGACGCTGACTGAGTGAACATCGAACATCATGTGCAGGAAATCCGCAAACTACCGTTAGACACTGATACTGTCCTGATATTTTCAATACAAATGACACGACATACCTGTGTATTACCTGCTGACAAACTTCCAAAGTCGTAAAAAGTATCTTTACTTTCTCTTTGCACAAAAGCGGGATTTACACTGGGAGAAATTTTGACCTCTTACTGCGTTTATGTTAGAGCCATAATCGCCGCCATGTTGGAACTGACGTCAACGCGCACGCTGAAGTTATTTCTTCTGGTCTTTGACGCTTCACCCAGTGACAAGTCCACACTGACGTCTAGCGGAAATTTAAGGAACTGCACAGAAATCCCTCATAGAAACACAATGAGGAAGTTGCATGCATGGGACGGATTGGCTCCCTGTCCAGGGTGTACCCCCCTGGTGCCCTAAGTCTCTTGGGCCCTGTACACAGCATAAGTGAGAGTTGCATGCTACCAGTGGTGTAGTGGGTAGCACTGTCGCCTTGGTCGAGGGTTCAATTCAGGTCTGTGTGCATGCATTTACTGTACTCTTGCTTTCATCCCACAGTCCAAAAACATGCAGATTAGGCTAATTTGCATTTCCAAATGTGCAAATGTTGACCGGAGGTCTTATCACAGTCATAAAAATAGGAATAAATACAGCAATAATCACCATTGGCCTCCATGGTCCATAGTTGGAGTACAGGGGTTCCAAGGTGGATGTATGGTGAAATTTCTCATAATGTGTGTGCCCTGCAATGGATTGGCACCCCGTCCAGGCTCCCGCGACCCTGTACAGTATAAGCTGTATATACAATGAATAAATTGCATGCTAACTTTAAGTCCTCATTAGAAGCTTGTGAGTTTGACTGTGTGAGACAACCACAGTTGTCTTTTTTTTTTTGGGATAATGAATAAGGCTTTTTTTTGTCTTTTAGAAACAAAATAAAAAACTGAAGAGTTGACATATTAGCAGAAGTCATGACGTTGTGTTAATGACATGCCCCCAACTCGGAAATTAAAAACCCGGGCTGTGAAAATGAAGGGACTTGTAATAAATGTAATAATGTTAAAATGTAATAAATGTAATAAATTGGTACTGTATAATTCCTAAATAGTTAATACAAATTTAACTTTTTGTTAAACCCCATAACTTAAAACTTGAAGTCTACACTTTAATCATATCTTGATTGGATTTGAAATTAAGCAATCAATATGTGATTGAATTGTAGACTTTAAGCAGCACTTACAGTATCTAGTAACCAATGTATCTACTGTGCTACAGGCAAAACCACATCAAGTTTATTGAATTTATTATCTCGGCAATGTAAAAATGTTTATTAAAAAAAAAATCAGTTTGAATCACTTGAAAATGATGCAGCAGGTGTACATGGTGCCACAGCTTATATGTGTCCTATGCAGTTCATTTTGTTTACCAGCAGATGTCCAACTGGAGATATATATATATATTTTTTTTTTCACAATAGTTGTATTATGAATGCAATGCTAACTAAAGAAGACACTCTCGAATTTTAAAAGGAACTCAGAAATTCACACAATAACAAACTCTGGTTTAGTGTGTTTTAGGTTTTGTCTGCCATACAGATCTTTTTTATTGTACTGATATTATTACTGGCATTGTTACCTAACAACTGTTTACTCCTTCTCAAACATAACATGACTAATATTCTGTTTATGATATTTTGCAGCACACAGAGAGCTTGAAGAGTTTCTTGTTCGCTCTTGTACAAGTGGGCTTGTATACGGGCTGTTTGTGTGGATGTTGCTGGAGGATGCTCAACTAGAGGGTGATAAAAACAGCAATGAAGTGAAGGAGTGAAGAGCGAGGGATGGATGCGAGGGGCATGGGTGAGTCATAAGGAAAGAGGGGACTAATGAATGAGCAGGCACAGATGTGTGAAAGAGGGAGGATAAAAAGAAGTGCGGCTGACTGATTGTAGGAGTGGGAGGAAAGCGAGAGGAGCAAGCGACCATCTAAAGTCCTTGTGGGCCTCCAAACCTCCTTTTTTTTCTTCCTCTTTTCAGACCTGTCTATTTTGGTTCCTCTTCAGTGCTGAAAGGCCATTGCTCTCACAAGGACAGGAAGATGAGACAGAGAGGGAGAAAGTGTGCTGGTGGTGGCCAATGGGAGGATGCGGATGGGCATGGTATTGATGATATTTTTGGATATGTGTGGGAGTAGGTGGATCGTTGGTAGGTTGGACGCTCTTAATGGACAGGAACTGAACTGAATAAAGTTGACATGTTATCTGGGCCATGGAGGTGGAGTAGGACTCGAAATGCCTCAGCAACAGGAGGGAGAATGGAGCTAGGGACATTTCGAGAAAGAAGAGGCATAGGCTGACAGGGAAAGTGAGAGGGAGGCAGGAAAAGCCATATAGGGTATTGTCATGGACTGTGTAGGCTGAGTGAATGAGTATAGGATTTATGTGTGTGTGTGTGTGTGTGTGTGTGTGTGTGTGTGTGGTTGCTTGTGCGTGTTGGAGTGGGAAGCTGATTGTCTCCACCATGCCTCCAGTCAAGAGCATACGTCAGGAAAATAGCTAGCGCCTCATCATGTGCGTCAGTTAGCAGCTCTCAGCTCCATGAAACCATGGAGACACACTAAAAAGGCATTAAATGTAAAAGAGGAAGTATGAAAAGACAAACAAAAAAACAATAGACATGTTGGGGGCAGCATTAATGAACTCTTGCTCATTGATTTGCATTTGGATGTTGCATTAAATTAATTGACTGGTGTGTATTTTTAACATAAATGTTGTTTCAGATTGAAAACAAGATGACCATGAAATGTGGTAAGATCTTTATTATCACCGATAACATTTTGATAGGATAAAATGTTTTCATTTCCTCATATAATTGCACATGCACAAGCATTTCTTGTAAACAATGCCAAGGAATAATAAATAACAAGTGTTTAGGAATCAATCCTCTACTTTGCTGTAGATAACTCTACATTGGTGTATGGGTGCAATAGAACCAATACAAATTAGTTTCAATATTCTTCAATATTATCCTTGTGTAAAACACAGTCTTCACTATAAGTGAATACCAAAGTGGCACTTTGTAAAATTGCCATTACAAGAATACATTTAAGTATTTGTTTTTTTTTTCCTTCAAAATGACAGTCCATGAATACAAGTGCTCATATGACATTCATTTTGTTAATGTACAAACACAAAGTAACATTTTTCTGTTTTAAAATGTTCATTAAGTATACTCACTTATATAATCTTTAAAAAATAATAAAATAAAATAAACTCTGACAATATGTCATACTTTATCAATTAAGTCACAGACTTATTTTAGAACATGTGATCACTGGTTCCATCTGAAAGAGAACAAGACACAAAGAAATGTTAGAATATAACATAAAACCTAAATAAATGTCTTACTTTAAATTAGTCAATTGGTATATTATCACCTTAATTGATTCTCACCTTGATAGAAGTGCTGTGGTGACTCTTGAAAAGGGAGTTGATACAACTCAGGTTGTTGCCTCAAGGCAGGATTAATCGAGACAGCTGCCTCGAACACGGGTTCCATGTTAACCAGCTCCTCCAGGAGGGACTGGGCACAAGGTAGACCAGGGGTGGGGTCATTTGCTGGAGCAGGGGTGTACTGTGGGGAAGCTGAGGTGATCATGTCTTCATCCATTATGCTCTCAATTGGAGCCTTTCTCTCATCATGCACCCCTGCCTCCAGCGACCTTCCCCCAACCGTGCTGGTATAGTGCGTCGACTGGACGCTACAGAGGTGCTGCACACCAACTAGGGCCTCCTCCTGGATGTATCCCGGAGAGCGGGTGCTCACTGGGGCAGGAGGAGTATGGTCAGAAGAGGAGTGAGGAAGAGGAGGTGGGGAAGGGGAAGTCAAATAAGGAGCTGGATCAGGGGTATCAAATTTGTCTTGCAGTAAAAAGATGTCATCTTGATTTGATGAGCAAACTTCTCCACAGCACAAGGTGGGTGGGAAATCAGTGGTCAGAGGCTTAGTGTTCTGTTGCAGGAGAACTGGGGAGGAGGGATGTGTGGATGGTGAGTGATCTTTCCAGAATCCCTCAGCAACTGAACTGAGATACTGAGCCAAAAGTGAGATCTCTATTTTCTCTCTTTCATCTTTAGCTTGCTGGGAGAAAAAACCTGGACAGCGCTGTTCGGTGGGAGAAGCCTCTGGGGTCAGGAGGCACTCGGGAGTACCATGATGGATGGGATGAGGGACATCTACGTACAGAGGCCCTCTGATCTCTGGTAATGCCATAAGGACACATTCATCATTAGATGGACTATCTGGGGTAGGAGGTAACTTCTCATATAGAGCCCTGCTGCTATGTTGTACAGATAGTGTCATCCCTATTTCTGTTGAGTGGGATGTTGGGTGACTGATTGAGTGCATGGTTTGAGTGACTGTGCTGGTTAACTCTGGTTTAAAAAAATCTTCACCAAACATAAAACGACCTCCTCCGAGGCTTGGGGTGTATGGAGGAGTGCAAAGCAACTCTCCTGTGCTGTATGGTTTGGGCATACTAATATTGGAAAGAGGTGCAGGGGGCAGAGGGTTTTGGGTAGCTGAGCATGCCTTATTGGTCATGACAGTCTGAGTGGAATGGGGAGTGGGGGGTGGTCTTGTGGAAAACTTTGTGCTCTCTGGTAAGCCTATGTGGTGGCCTTCAGGTTGTTGGGAAAAGTCACTTTTATCTAGGGGGAAGTCTGAACAGGGACCAGAACCTAGTGGCATGCTTGAATGAAGGGTGGAAGTGCCAGGCAGTTCCTCAGAGGAGCTGCGTCCAGAGACAGTAAAGCTAAAGTCAAATGACTGAGCAGACAAGCCACTGCTGCTGGGAGTGAAGACTTGCTCTGGGCTAGACATGGGATGAGAGAACTGTTGAGCCAAGCCCTCCTGGTACAGGAGAGCCAGCTGGTTTTGCTCAGAGGTCAGCTGCTGACGAACAGACCATGCTTCAGACTCACTAAGGGAAAAAAGAACAAGAACAGTGTATCAGGCTTTTTACATCAAATTGCACATTTAATCATATGAAGGCTATTAGGGTAAAAAAAAGAGTAGTACCTAATGACATAGTTCTGGCAGGTAATAGGATGCTCTCCAGTCTGGAGCTGAAGGACCATGTATACCCAGACCCATGAATGGTCAGCTGCTTCTATTTGAACAACCATCTCCACTTGCCTCTCCCCTCCTTCACGTACTAGAAAAGAATAAAGAAAATTTTCAGTCCTGCAATCCTTTTTTGTGCTGTTATAATGGAAGACTCAAAGTACAGTGGTACATATTAATGTATATTAAGTGGTAATATTTGTGTATAAAACTCACAGAGAGCGCAGTGCTGTGCAGAGGCATGAGAGAGATCTCGGGGATGTAACAAGCTGTACCAGGAGCGAGATCGTAGTGTATCCACATCATAGCCCAAATAGACACTAACGCTGCAATAAAACAAACAAAAACGTAAAGTAGACAGTTGTTTTATTTATCTTTGCTTTTGGCTAAAAATCTCAGAATCAATGTGTATAGAACCATTAAAAAAACTTACCATTCTTGGGCTGCCTGTATCCTCATATCACGGCTATGCTGGGAGTGGAAAGAGGTTAGCTGAAAAGCTTGCTCAGCTGGTGGGGTAGGGAGTGGGTTCCTGGTACTGGCAGTATTTGATGCCTGGAGCTCCAGAGGTGAGCAGAAACACACCCACACTGCGTTGGAGGTCCAGTAAGATGATGAGTGGTAGGGCAATGGGAGGCAGCGTGCTCGTACTAGAGACACCTTGTTACCAGAGCCCTGCCTTCTCACAAACTTTGAAGTGTTGAAGCGACAGCGAAAGAGACGCTCTAAAAATACACATATGTATAAAGATTATAAACAACATTTCAGTTTTATCATCTGGGAAAATGACAGTTGCAAAGACTCTAGTGTTACCTGTATCAGGTGTATTGACTGGCGCAAGATTGCTCCTCATGACAAAGTGATCGGCAGGATCAATGATATCATAGACACTGTCACTTTGAGAGACTAGATCAACCTGTAGTCATAGGAAGAAAAAAAAAAGAAGTTATGCAATTTCCAAAAAAACAACAACAAAACAATCCTTGTCATGCTTGTCAGGTTAGATGAAAACATTTATAAAACAACATCATAAAAGTGGAAAATTGAGACTTAAGGACAATTTTTAGGTGCATGCAGTAAAAATTAAGTCTCACCATTGAGTGGCCAAGGTGATCCGTTACGTTGTCAGACAAATAGAGGAGTTTGCCTTCATTTGTCAGCAAGAGCAGAAAACCCGGTAAGCTGTTCATGAGCTCAGAGAGTGCAGGAAAAGACATGAAACTGGGGCTCACATCCTGGCTTCCAGCTGCGCTTAAATCTATACACAAGAAAACAATAAGTTAATTTTTAAAATCCACCAAAACTTAGATGTAATTTTAAGAATAATGCTCTGTAAACCACTACAGTAGCAAAACAACCCAAAAGTTCAATGACTTGTCCAAAAAAGAACGCACTGTATGAGAAGTGTGAACATCAGCACCACGGACAGCTACTTCTCTAACGTGACTGAATGCGATTCCGTTTTTACACCGTAAATTGATAAAGCGGGTTAAAACGAATCGTTTAGATAAAAAGTAATTGTTCAAACGCTGCACCTACCTTGAGAAAAAAAGACTGATTTTCTTGTGTACATGCAGGCGAGGGACATGATGTGCAGGTAGGAAAGGCGAGCCTTGTCTGCGTCCGAGATGGGCAGCAGGTCCTTGAGGTTGCGGATCTCGGCGTTGATCTGATCTCTCCGCGCTTTCGAAGCGCCTTTCGTGGAGCGGTACATTTTCCCCAGCTGGACTACAGGTGTCAGTCTCTCAGTCTCACCACTGACTGGAATCAAGCGCAAGTTCGGGGACAGGCTGGAAATATTACAGCGCCTATTTAATCATTGGGGCAACTGTTTAGAAGTGAAAAGTCGCAAGATAAAGAAAACGAAAACTTCAAGAAACCAACATTGTTTCCGAATCCTCGCGTTTCAGAGAGAAGGCTGATATTATACAGAGATAAATAGGCTGAAATATAAGAACTCTCTTGGCTTGATGTGTGGGTTCTGGTGGAAATACCGCATCCAGGTCCTTTATATAGAGAAGAAGACTGAGAAAAGATGCGCCGGGGGCGTGCAATGACACGTCGGATTCAGTATCCTCATGTGTCTCTCCATCTCCTACATTCACTCCCTGACGATGACGCGAGAAGACGATGGGATCCCCTTCAACGCACATAGCCCGATATGGACAAAAAAATAAAGCCGCATGAGGCGGAGACAGTGGATAGCTATCTGTGTGTCCGTCTGTGTTTATATAAGTCTGAGCAGGACAGAGCGGAGGTTAACTGTCACTCTGGACGAAGGGACACGCAGAGAGACATAGTGGGTTTTGTGTTTTTTTTCCTGCATATATTAGCCTAGGGGAAATGTAAATGATGTTTTTTTTTTATTATTATCTTTTTTCTTTGTCTGGGACATCATGTCCATATGGAGGGACATATAGGTGTGAGTTTTATTGTTCTGTCAACATGCAGAGATGTGTTTTAGGTTTTTCTGCCCATTTAATATTTGATTTTAGTGTTCTGTCATCATTAGGTAGACTTAGCTTGTGGGGTACAGGTTTTTGAGGGACATGTGTTGAGGGACATCATGGGTTTAGGTTTTTCTGCCCATATGGAGATATTTATGTTTTTTTCTGTAAATTTGAAAGGACATTTTGGATTTCTGTTGTTCTCTTCACATGAGAAAACATAGTGAGGTTTAGAATTTTCTGTCTATATGGAGAGGGAAATTGTGTATTTTTATTTTATTTTTATTTTTAGTGTTTTTCTGTCTATTTTGAAAGACATAGTGGCATTTTATGTTTTTCTGTGCATATGTAAAGACATAGTTGTACTTACGTTATTCAATTTATATGTAAAAACATAGTGGTTTGGGGTTTTATTTCCATTTGGGGGACATGGTGATTTTTGCCCCCTCTCCATATACAGTACATAAAATGACACAGTATGCTTTATTTCATTTTGAGATGGAGGTGGCATATAATAACTTTTTCTTTTCTTTTCTTTTCTTTTTCATATGAATTTAATATTAATTAATAATGAATCATCACTAGTTGTGTTTTTCAACTTCTCTCTTCTACTTCAGGCATGCAGGTAGCAACACTAGTAGGAGGCTGTTCGCTCACGATGTAACAGCCACCAAGTCTACCCAGCACCACACACACACGCACGCACACGCACACACGCACGCACGCATGCACACACAGGGTATAAACATTAAACAACAATAAACTACAGTATCATTGATCAGCTGCATTTATTTAACTCAAATCAAACTAGCAAAGATCATGATAAAAGCTTTTTAGACATCTGACAGGTTTACCTCAGCCACAGTACACTTATACCCATTAAGATGAATATATATATACATACATACATACATACATACATATATACTTACATTTACAGTATAACCAAACATTTGACATGCACACAAAAAATGAAGGACATTTATCTGTTTTCCATCTTTTTGTTCATGTTTATTTTTAAATCAAGAGAATCAAGGTCCTTGTGGTTCGTTTCTTAAAGGAAAGATAATTTCTGTTGCTTGGCAACTCTCCCACTCAAACACTAAGATAGCACAACATGGACAATGTTGCTGAACCTGATGGTCTCCTGCCTCCTTTTTCTGGATAGTTCGGCTTTCGATGTGCCACTGAATTCCAGTTGCACAGACTGAGGTGTTATTGTTGTTAGTATCAACAAACACTACTACTGGTACTAAATTCTGGCCGGAAGGTGTGGATTAATTTACTGTAACTGCACGTAAGACAATGGTACTTCATGTAATTCCAATCACAGTTTTATACTATTATGCTTATTGTATTGTCATATGGTTTCTATTATAAAGCACTTTTACAGGGACTGGTTTGGCCAATGCATCACATTATCAAAGTCTAATTAAAAACAGAACAAAAAAATTTGCGACAAAAAGTTTTCAGACCCTTTCATGTTTTCCACATTCTATTATGTTTCACATTCATCTTAAACGAAAAAAAAAGGATTTGAATCCATTTTAAGATGAGTGTGAAACATAATGAAATGTGAAAAACTTGAAAGGGTCTGGAAACTCTGTCAGCACTACAGTATATTTTACATTGAGCTTTTCTGTTCATTCCAGAAATGGAGACTCCAGTGTTGGCTGGATAATTTTTTCTCCTAATTATTATCATATATATTTTTTTGTCTTGCTAACTTCAAGAAAGAAAATAAATGGAGGTTGATGAGGGAAGTTAATCACTGCTTTTACAGACAATTACATAAAGTAAACCACTACAAGACAAAAGTTTTGACATTCCATGTCTATCTAATCTAATTATCTAATTCCATGGTCTTTCATGATTTTTATTTCTTTCTAACCTGAGGTGCTATTAATTGGTGATTTTTGAGGCTGGTAACTTTAAATGAATTTCTTTTCTGCAGCAGAGGTAAGTTTTGGTCTTGCTTTTCTGGGATTCATCATGGTACTTGATGGGTTTTGCAAATGCACTTGACAATACTGTTCTTGCAAGAACTGTTCAGGACAGCTGCCCTTCATGTCTTAAAATAACAACCGACTGTTGTTGTTGTTGTTGTTGTTACTTAATCACCTAATTACTTAAATACCATATGTGTTATTTCATTAATTTATTAATTGTCTATACCATTTTATCCTGTGGAGTCACAAGGTGCCTGGAGCCTATCCCAGGAGACATAGGGCACGAGGCAGCATACACCTGGACAGGGTGGCAATCCATCCTAAAGCACACACACACACACACACACACACACACACACACACACACACACTATGGGCAATTTGGGAATGCCAATTATGCTAATAT
>JAQMYK010000011.1:8361941-8372800 GCA_030014345.1 Clarias buthupogon | reverse complement strand
GCAACTTGTTATTTCAAGATATGATGTCAGCTGTTCTGAAACATTATTTTGCAGAATTGTATACATACAGTAAAACACAACTTTTTTTTCTCCCCAAATTGTTCAGCTCTAATATAAATGATGTTGACTGATGTAAAAAAAAAAAAAGATAACTTGTCAATAATTTCAATAGTTAAATCTCTAATACAATTCTATAACACAAGAAAAAAGCAGAACGATTAATTCACCATTGCATGTGAAGCCATCAGGGTCGAGGTCGTAGCCCTGCTCACAGCGACACAGAAATGTCCCATATGTGTTGTAGCACCTCTGCTGACACGGTGCTCCCATTTCACATTCATTTACATCTAAAAAATGTAACAAACCCCAAAACATCCCATAATGATACACATAAAAGAAAAATTTGTTATATAATGAATATAACACAAGATTATTGCTGGTCAGTCAGACAGTTGTCAAAACTATAAAAATGAACCAAGTAAATCAAAAGATTCTGATTATTAACTTATTAAAAAAACAATTCACAAATATTATTTAAAGAACAAAACAAATCTTTTATTGGGTAAAAGTTATATATATATATACATATGTAAAGTTTCACCAGCTTAGAGTGACCCGTACACATCTCATTATTTTGGATAGCACTGTAGTTGTAGCTGTGAAACATACATTGTTTCTGACACTAGACTGTGTGATTAATGTTGGGTTAATCACTCACCCACACAGGAACGGTTGTTGCCTGCCACCTGGAAACCTGGCTCACACTGGCAGGCAAAAGATCCAGGATAATTGATACAGCGATGCTGGCAGTAGCGGTATGTGCACTCATCGATATCTACCAGTGCAGAGATTAGTTAAAACACAGGCTCACGATGGCAAACAGTTGTGGATAAGTTTGTTGATATGCTATGAAAAAGTCATCTGTCTCACCGACACACTCCTGGTCTATCTTTCGGTATCCATCTGAACATTGACAGGTGTATGATCCGAGAGTGTTAATGCAATGTTGACTCGGTTGGCAGTTATGCAGGTTAATTTCACACTCATCTAAATCTGTAAAATAATATGCACCAACATTATGTATGATCTGTAAGAGAACAGAGGCTGGAATGGAGCTACATCGGAGTGGTTCAAAACCCGGAACCTGAAAGTCTAAATGACTGTTTAATAGTGGTATCTATTTTACACAGCTTAAGTAATTTTGTTAAGAGCAATGGCAAAAATTTCTGCATCCAGATGTGCAAAGCTGACATTTTGCAGTTTGACTTTTTACTTCAGTACATTGTGTAGATACATGAAGAAAGCCACAGGTCCAACTATATCTTACCTATACAGCTCTCTCCCTGGGCCTCATATCCCACAGGACAGGGATTAAAAGCCCCATTGGACACACTGGCAAGAACTGATTCTGCCTGGCCAGACGGCTCGGGGGCAGTGATGACAGAGGCAGAGCGAGGTAGACACAAGTAACCACCATAGTGATTAAAGCATTTCATCTCCCCTTGACATGGCTCTGTAATTGTCTCACACTCGTTTATATCTGGGGACAGAGTAATAAGAGATGATAGAGAGGCTGAAGCAGGCTGGCAGACATTAAAAAAATCACAGCGAGGGCAGAAAGTCTGTGATATCTCACCATCTCCTGCTAATCAGAGGACAAATCACTGAATCACTGTATCACATTGCTCTAATCACCTGCCACCCACCTTTACAGTGCTGGTTCTGGGCATCCCACTCATAGCCATCTGTGCATTCCTGAGAGAGGCACACATACACACACACACACACCAAGACACATTTTCATACTCAGTTGAGACATACATGAGACATACTGTATCTGCAAAGATCGACAGTTACAGCATCACACTGCCAAAACCTTGTCTGGCCATATAATAATCAGGACTAACAATTCAGAGATTAATATCAAACGTTTTCCTGTACTTATGTCATTGAACGGATCTTTTATAAATGTGGTTTGTAATTTTAAAAAGTATTTCTAGACTTAAAATAATCTTAAACTTCAAAGATACCTTTAAAAAATAGAAATCTGCTATATTGCTATTAAATCCATCTCACTAGTTTCAAGCTTCTTTTTTTATTATTATTATTTATTAATTTATTTTATTTTATTTTATTTTTAAATATTTTTCCAGTCTGGAAAAAGCTGCTTGCTCAGAGCCACCCACTTTTCTCCTAAAAGGCCACATACAAGGAACAGGATTTTATATGCTTTCAAGAGATGAGTGAGGTCGGTTGGGGAGAAAGGGCCAAGGGCTTGTCAATGGTTTCCTTATTCTTCTTTAATGACTTTCCTAATTCATTACAAATTCAATCCAAATTTGGCAATGGGCTATAAAATATATATAATCGTTTATTATTAAGTTGTAATGTACAATGCAGGAACTACTTCTGAAAACATAAACCAATCAGCCATAACATTAAAACCCAAAAAATCAAACCCAACCCCTTGTGCAAACTGGGAAGCTCTGGCCCACATCTGGGGGTGTGCTGTGATGTCTGCCACCAGGACGTTAGCAGCAGCACCTTCTGAAGTTGTGGGTTGTGAGGTGAGCCCTTCATCGATCAGATTTTTTTTGTCCTGTGCATTCCATTGAGATTTGGGGAATGTGGAGGCCAGATCAACAACCTTAAACTCTTTGCTTTGCTAATCTCAATAGGCAGATGGCTGTAATGCAGTGAGTGTTCTGATACCTTTTGATCGTGACCAGCATTGACTTTTTTCAGCAATTTGTTCTACATGGGTCTTTCTGTGTAATCGGACCAGATAAGCTAGCCTTTGCTCCCCAAGGGCATAGGTGAGCCTTTGGTACCCAAGATCCTGTCTCCAATTTAGTGTAATATAATAGATAATTAGTGCTTTTGAGTTCACCTGGCTTCAGAGTTAGTGTTGTGGCTGATTAGTGTACACATACAATACAATACAATACAATACAATACAATACAATACAATACAATACAATAAACTATACTATACTATACTATACTATACTATACTATACTTTACTATACTATACTATACTATACTTTACTATACTATACTATACTTTACTATACTACTGTATACTATACTATACTTTACTATACTATACTACAGTATACTATACTATACTGTGCCTTGCTACATAATCATTGATTTTTATAGTTCTATAGCCTTAATGAGTTTATTAAGGAAAATCCTTTTTTCCCCCCAGAAATTTGAATTTTTATATAGATTTTTAATGGGCCACTTCATTTGCAAAAACATTTAAACCATTCAGCTAATTATTTTACCTTGTCACAAGAACAAATGTAGAAGTTTCACAGCTGTAAGTATGAAAACTTATGCAAAATTAGGTATGCTTGCTCATTTGTAAACAATTTTGCCCTTGGTCTATTCAGTGTAGATTTAATCCCAGCTTAAGACCATTTATGGTTTCAGGTTGTAACACTACAAAATGTGAAAAGTTCAATGGGGTGAATTCTTATGCAGGCCAATGTATCTTGGCCAGAAAAGAAATTTTCATTTAGCTTAAATACCAAGTTGACAGTCAGAAAATAATGTGCTTAATACTGTAACATTGAAAGGTCTGGCCAGCAAACTGATATGAACTCCATGTAAAAAAAAAAAAAACATGTACTTTTTTCACCTTTCTTAAATTCCAGTTTAAGCCCTGAACACAGTTTATTATAAATAAATGAAATCAATAATAGATTAAAAGTAAAATGTGACAGTAGACTGCATTCTTTAAACTAAAAGATAAGGAAGATACTTTTTTGTTCTTACCGTGTATGAGTTGGTCTCCACAGCTGCCTGACTGTTCGTCACAGGTAGAAAGACCAGAGTGACACACAGCAGCACACAGCACAAACACTTCATATTTACGCACACTCATGCACAGTTGAATGTATAAACAGATGTGTAGACTCTTTTACATGGATACCAATCAGTCAAATTACTGTACTTCCCAGAGAGTGACGGTGGAACTGTTCAGCAACAGAAAGAGAGAGAAAGAGAGAGAGAGAGAGAGAGAGAGAGAGAGAGAGAGAGATTTGATCCAAGAAACACTAAAAGTCATTACAAATCTAACACACCTGCAGATGATGTAAATTGTTTAGACTGGAGGTGAAATAAAAATGCTCTGTGTAAGTCTGTGCATATTGCAAGCTTGGCAAAGGTTAGACAGGAATCTGAACAAATACTTTATTCATATCAAATCGCTGTGGTATGACCCTATATCAAATCAGCCAGTGCATGCAAAAATTGCATGAGAAATTAAAAACTGCATTTCTGTTTTTATAAACATTGTATTATTACACTGAAATATTAAATAATTATATCTTGAATACGTGATGGGCGCAGTCTACCAGCTGATGTTTGTGCTGGAACATGAGTGCTGGCCGGCACTGCAAGGAAATAATCACACTGAGGCTGCTTTCCCAAAATCACAGGGTTACACAATAGTATTCAGTATGCTGGGCTTAAATGGTAAGAGCATGGTTTTGGATAAAAACAGCATTGATGTTTGGAAAACTCCTTGGTTTTGTGACTTGTTTAACTTTCAGTTTATAGCCACTATGTTCTCATACACAAGATCTTCAGTTTGCTTGAAAATTATTGGCACCTTTCATTAGAATTTGTATGCGATGGTTAAAATCAAGCAGGAAGCTGCATACAAAAAAGATTCCCCTGTGCAAAATATCGTAAAATGAGGGTGTTTTTTGTGGCTGGTGTTCCAAGAGCTCTTGTGAAGAATGATGGAAATTTGAATTCAACCAAGTACCAAATACAGTATTTTAGCTTAAAGCCTTGTTGCATGTTTCAGGGGATAGAACATCATTATTTGAACATAGAGAAATAGTTGCAGAACAATTAATCAGTGTTTTAATGTACATGTATGTTCAAGCCTCGAACCTGTTACTTGTTGAGGAAGAGTCTCAGAGTTTCTGTTCTCTCTATTAATTGTGGGGATTCCAATAACTTTAAAATCAATGTTACACATTAAATAAATGTCAGAACTTTAAAGACTTGACAATATACTGTATTTAACCGAACAATTTACCCAGCATTTCCACTCATTCAGTGGTGTGATTTATTTGTGAGAAATCATATTCTCATATAAGTTGATGTCCAGGTCCAGTCTGAAGGCATACTTGATTACTCAGAAAAAAAGTACAAAATTATAAAATTATAAACGTACTGTAATCTAAAATAGGGTATGTATTTAGGATCATGGTTGTGCAGGGTATGTATATATCAGGATCATGGCTGTGCATACATTATATGGCTAAAAGTATGTCGATGCCTGACCATGACCCCATATTTTGGCTTTTCTTAAACGTTTGTCACAAATTATAATCTAGTCATTTTATATTATTTAGCATTATAAATTTCCTTCAATAGATGCAAGGGATCTAGATCAAACCTGTTCCAGCATGATAATGCCACAACAAGGGCCATAAAAACGTGGTTGGCTAGTATTGGCTTGGAAGCCCTGGACTCAACTTCAATGAATACACCAGGCCTGTTTGCCTGACACTACTGCCAAACCTCACTAATGGCCTTGAGACTGAATGGGCACAAATTCCCCAAGAAAAAAGTAGAGGAAAAGAAAAGTAGAGGCACTCATAGAAGGGAAACAGTGTTTGACCAACCCCATATTAATGCCATGCTCTTTTTTGAATAGTATGCTCAAAAAGCCTGTATTGGTGTCATGGACAGATACTGTCAGCATTATCCTGCTGAAAGAGATCACTGATATTAGGGAATACTTTGGTCATTAAGGAGTGTATTTGGTCTGTTCTGGAGCAATGTTAAGATAGGTGGTATGAGCCAAAGTAACATCCACATGAATGCCAGGACTTTGGTTTTGCAGCACAACATTGCCCAAAGCATCACATTGCTGTGTCTGCTTGCCTTTCCATAGTGCACCCTGGTGCCATTCCTTTCTCAGGTAAGTGACATAAGTGACAAAGTGCATAGATGCATGTTACGCAAGATGTAAAGAAATGCTATTCATCAAACCAAGCTATCTTCTTCCATTGCCCTATGGTCCAGTTAAAATGCACACATGACCACTGTAGACACCTTCAGTGGTGGACATGGGTCAACATGGGCACACTGGCCAGTCTGCAGCTATGCGGCCCCATACACAGCAAGTTGTGATGCACTGTATATTCAGACACCTTTCTATTATAGTCAGCGTTAAGGTCTATTATAGTCAGCGTTAAGGTTTTTAAACAATTTGTCCTAAAATAGATCTTCTATTGTATGTGAGTGGACCAGACATAGCTTTTGCTTCCCTTGAATGCTCTTCGTATCACCAAATCATAAACAATGGTACAGCTTATCAACTTTTTTAAACTAACACAAAAAAAGCACTAAAATATAATAAAAGAGTATAGCTTGCTTTCATCTTTATCTTATTATCTAATCAAACTCTATAATATGATTATTCTTTGATGCATTCATATTGATCCTGTAATCAATTTTAGCTATCATGTAATCACAAAGTCTATGTGAGTTCACAATGGCTATGTGACTAAAAGAACGTAGATAATAACTGCTCAGAGTAACCATGGGTGATGCAATTTTTTTTTTAGACAAATAAAACCTGCATATTGTCTCTGTTCCAGAGAATGAATAGGTTCAGTTTAATAATAAACATTTGCAGAACACAAATAGACAATTAATAATAAACTACTTACTCTATGCACGTCTATTCACATGTGAGGTTCTGCTCCTTCTTCTTTTCCTGTGACTTTGTGATCTGCTCTTTTTTTCTCCCTCAGAGTTTCCCTGTAACAAATAGGGTGCTTCCAGTAAGGTTTAGATAGTTCAGAGTGAGGTAAGCTGGTGGACCCACTCCCAGTGTGTGAGATAAAATCAACTAAGACAGCCCACTCACTCCCCCTTTGCCACCCTTCTCCCGCCCTGTCTCCTTCTAACCCCCTAGGATTCAAATTCCTGGTCTCTGGCCCAAATTCCAAATTCATCTCTCAAGCAGTAAGAAACACAAGCAACATGTGTTGTCGCTTGTCTCCTGCCAGTTTGGGGGAAACAATGCACCTGGGTTCTGTCAATCAGTTCTTCTGACACACACTATAAAATCTGGGCTACTGAAAACATTGTTTTACATAATGTTTTTCCAAGTTATAAGATATGAAGCTGCAGTAACTGTTTCCTCAACCCTATGTTTCTCAGCTGGGGATTTCCTGGCTGGAAGGGGGCCTAAGCAGTGTGGACACAAATTAATGAGGGTCACCACAGAAACATAGTCCAGAAAACAGGCCTCTGACTGCCAGAAACATGTTCTATTCCTTAATTATCCTAAGGTTTATAACCCTTTAACGTGTTTTTCCCCCTGCACATTCAAGCAAAAGAGAAACGGGAGCCTTGGGGTTCTGGATCATTTTCCCACAACTGCATCATTATTTCAGTGCCGTGTGTGTAAGCCAAAGTGATTCGAAAGCATTCAAAAACAAGGGATCTGCAGAAAACTGGAACCAATGACACTTTATGATTTCTGGTTCAAGTTTTCTTTTCACCAATCTTATACCTGGAACAGACACAGTCACAGCACATAACAATATAAACAGCGGATACATCATTATGACAAGGATCAGGAACACCATTGTTTCATATGGTGGAATTGTTTGAATGAACATTGCTCCTTAGAAAATGGCAAATTAAGATTGCTTTTAATGCAATAAAACCCACATAACCATTAAAATGAAAGCATTTCTGTTTTAGTAATATAAACAATGCACTAGCATGCAGGTATGAAACTCAATGCCCTGTAGGCCAAAAACAGCATACTGCCTCATTTAATTCAGCCTGCACAAACTTGCAAAAATAAAATGGAAATGGCCTGTAATACTTATTTCTCCATATTTTAATCTCCATGAAAAGTTATTGGAGCATGAAGACTGCAGAGATGAGAGAAAGACTAAAACACATAAAGCTACACAAACACACAGTCCCCTCCAAAAGTACTGGAACAGCTAGGACAATTTTGTTTTTGATATACCCTGGTGACATTTGGGATTGAGATCAAAAGTTGAATTTGAGACAACAGATCAGAATTTCCTGATACTTTCATCTAGATGTCATAAACAAGGCAGAACATGGTACCTTTGTTGGCAGACCATCTAATGTTTTTGGTGAACAGAAGTACAGTATAGGAGCAGATAGTCCTAAAGTCAATTAAAGTAAATGACATACTATTTAGTTGCATACCTCTTGCTTTCCATAACTACATCAGGCCACTGACATCACCAAACTGTTGCATTCATCTCTTGTGATGTTTTTCCAGGCTTGTACCCCAGATTCTTTCAGTTTTGGGGGTTTCTATAATAAGTCTGTAAAAACATGCTCAATTAGGTTGCGGTCTTGTGATTGATTACAATCTAAAATGTGCCTTTTTTCTTTCTTTCTTTTTTTACAGCTGATAAAGTCCTTTGATGTGTTCACACTGTGCTTTGGTTCATTGACTTGCTGCATGATGAAATTCCTCTCAATCAGATTAGACACATTCATTGACAGACAGTGTTTCTGTGGGTTTCATTGAATTCATTCTGCTGCTACCATCATGAGTTACATCATTAATAAAGATTAATGAGTTTGTTCCAGAAGCAGCCATGCAAGCCTAAGCCATGACACTACTTCCATGGTGCTTGACTTGTGAACTGTACTGTATGTTTTGGACCACGAGAAAGTATTTCATTCTTCACACTCTGGCTTTTCCATCCATTTATTAGAGCTAATCTTGATTCCAGAATGTTTATTTTTGTGTCTCATCTCTATGTCTTTAAGAATTCCAATTTAGTCTTCTGATTGTTAGAGTTTTTTTGTGGTAATGCCTCTGTATTTCTGCTCTCAAAGTCTATTTCACATAGTGTATAGTATTTTTGGCTGTTTCTTCAAATTGCTCAGTCATTGACTGCTATTATATTACTTGGATGTCCTGTTCAGGGTCAGTGCATTAGTGATTTCTTTACACCAATCTTTACTGCGTTACAGATTATTGTACTGGTTATGTCCAATACTTGTTCAACATCTCTGATCGATTTTTTTAAACTAATAATTTTAGTTATGCATAGTAAAAAAACAAAATTAGTTTTGCTGTTCCAATACTTTTGGAGGGTACTGTGTCTACTAATATAAAACAGTTGAATAGCCTTTCCTGTTAGCCTTTCTTTTTCCTCAAACAGTCTGTCACTGCTAATATCTAGGTTATTGCTGGAAATGTTTGTTTTTGACATGATAAGTTTAACTAAACATGATATGGTATGCTGCAAGCCCCAACTGGAGTGCCATGGTGCTGATATTGAACAGATACCAAACATTGTAACAACAAAACTAGAAGGCCAGTGGTGAAATCACAGTTCTCAGCCTTGTGGTATTTTGCGCAGTACAAAAAGGTACAAATGGCTAGGTGGTTAAAGTTTTTGAGACCCTACCAATACTATAGTAAGCAGTAATATAGCACAACACAGCATAAGTGAGATTTGTCATAGAGTAACACAACTGTTCTGGTTCAGGCAGGTTTTTACGGTTGTTGTGAGGGTTATTGGGGTGACTGCAATCATGGTTCACAAATTTTTACAAGGCAGTAAAAGTCTTACAAACCCAAACCCCCATCCGCTGTCTCCTGAGTTGCCGGGATAAATGAAACCCCCTGCTGTTGAGTCACCCCTTTAGGCAAATACAAACAAACTTTTTTTTTTTTTCATTTTACTCAGAGAAAACTTTACAATTTCTTTACTTCTATTTCAGAGGTCCTTTAGGCTGTATCTGCCAGTAGGCACACAATGGATGGTAGGAGAGAAGAGAAGAAAAGATATTCGTCACGTTTGTGTAAAAAAATATTTTTTACTCAAGATTCATTAAGCGTAAATGGTTTAGGTTTGATTCCCACCTCAGTGTCTGTGTGCTTGGAGCTTGCATGTTGTCCCCATGTTTGTTGGGTTTCCCCCGGGTACTCCAGTTACCTCACACAGTCCAAAAACATGCATATTGGCGTTCCCAAATTTCCAGTAGTGTGTGAAAGTGTGTGAATGTTACCTGGAGGTCCTATTACGATTGTAAAATGGGAATAAATACAATGGTAATCAACACTGGCCTTCATGATACCTAGTTGGACTTACAGAGGTTCCTGGATGGATGGATGGATGGATGGATGGATGGATGGATGGATGGATGGATGGCCATAAAATGTAGACACTAAAATTTTCACACATGGTGCTAAAAAATAAGGAACTTGAGAATGTGAGAAAGACACTGTCGAAAATATTCTGATGTACAAGGGCACCATTTTAATCATGCAGGATGCAGCTTTTGATGATGCTGATGTACAGTATCTCTCCCGTATCACTTAATACCTGTTAGAAGACATAGGTATGCTTTTAAGAAATTCTCCATCCAACCAGGTGTAATGATTTAACATATATCGAGCATTCACACACACATACAGACTCATGCACAAACTAAGGAATGCAATCAGGGTGTGGGCAGTACTGGTGTAGGAAAGTGAGGAAAAGCCAGTCTCCAATAGACCATTTATCTGATCGGCAGGGTTCAATGAGCTGAGTGGAGAACGTAGTGTTTACGACAGTGATCTCTAATCAAGGCAGTCCAGACAGTGACAGCTAAAAAAAACTGCAACCAGGAAAATATCCCCTTAAGTTGAAATACTGTAGTTCCTTGCCTGTTTAAAGAGTGAAATAAATTACCCTAGGCCATGGCTATCTGTTATTACCCAAATGAGGATGGGTTCCCTGAGGAAGGTTTCTTCCTAATCCCATCTCAGGGAGTTTTTCCTTGCCACCGTCGCCGTCACCCTTGGCTTGCTCATCAGAGT
>JAQMYK010000011.1:8332505-8343531 GCA_030014345.1 Clarias buthupogon | reverse complement strand
CGCAATCGCAAATCGCAATTTTGACCTTAATAATCGCAATGTGACATTTTTCCCAAATCGTGCAGCCCTAGTCTACAGCATATTTTGTTGACTTGTAGCAACTTTTTTTTTTTTTAGCATGAATTAGCTATTTTTCCTGAAGAGAGTCAGTGACCTTGATTCTAAACCTTGACCTTGATATTAAGTTTTAATTATTGGCCATATACACCCTATTTAATAAAAAAGAGCCTTAAAATAACTTAAATGTGATGAGGACAGATATATACAGACATGCAAGAAGTAAATAGTTAGCTATTTGTAAAATACAAATAGCTAATAGCCAAAATTTGTAAAATAAATAAATACAAAAAATAACAAATTATATATATAATAATTATTATTATCATTATTATTATTTTATTTTATTTATTTTTTACATTTTTAAAGATTTTGCTCTTAACACATTATGATTAAGATTTTACTGAGCAGCCTTATTCTGGACATAGAGTGAGAGGGCTGTCATCAACAGATATTCAAACAGCACAACAATGTCTTTCAGAAAGCCCAGGTCAAATAGACCATGATCTTATAGATTGGTCTAGTCCAATATGAAATAATGAATTGTGTGTATACATTTAATCAAAAACTCATACTCATTCATTCTTTAAAGCTCTTATCCTGTAGACGGTTGTAGTTGGGCTTTGAAACTGGGCTGGGCCCCCAGGAGAATTAAGCACAAGACAGGATATACAGTCAAACCTTAGATTGCGAGCATAATTCGTTCCAAAACACTCGTATATCAAAGCAAATTTCCCCATAAGTATACATCCATAAGAATTTGAGGATCTTTGGACTGTGGGAGGAAATCTGCGTACCTGGAGGAAACCCACCAAGCACACAGAGAACATGCAAACCCTCAGCCCTGGAGATTTACTTCTTGAATGTCTGTGTATGTACACATGTCATGGTGGAGTTTATTCAGGCTGAGATGTTACACTTACCTATAATAAGGCAGCCAAGAGTGAATCCATATCTCCAGGAATTTGAACCAAGGTTCATGTCAAAGCTAAAAAAACCCAGTTCCGTCCTGACCTTTTTGCCCTCTTTGTTGCTCTTTCGCGTGTCTCGAAGTCCCGTGAATGCAAAATAAGCCAAGTAGCTCCAGAAAAGAAACTGACCTCCACAGAACAGAGCCAGGAGCCTGAAGAAGCGGGTTCGGTCATGCTCGAACAGCACCACGTCTCGCAGCACGGCGGAATGGGAGCTCCGGACCGGCGGACCGGCGAGTAACGGCACACAGTGGCGCCCTTCAGAGGTCAAGGACGTGCATTTAAATCGATTCAAGACCGGGTGGCGTTGTATAATTCCCACATACCGGTTGCACAGAGGCGGAAAAGTGCGTAAATGCTGTACACATGTCAGGCGATGGGGTGCCAAGAAAGAAACCCGAGCTGTCAATATTAAACACTGAATCGCCATAATGATTTAAAAGTTTTTTCTACTCCAATGTATTATACAATAAAATCCATTTAACTTTGTATAGGGGACAGTGTCTGCTTCCGCATTGCTTAATTTTTTTTATACCGAAAACGGATCCCTAGCAGGACAGCGCCATATTGTACTTCACTCACATTAGTACGGAAACCGCGTTGGTCCAAAATACAGTTGTCTCTGTAATTTGATTACGTCATGCCTCTTAGTGACTTATTCACAGAATTTGATTTCGACAAACGTCTGTAATGTTTATTGGCCCATAAACAGACACAGTTTTAATGATGCAGGAATATAAAAATGAAATTTTTATTTCAAAATATGTACGAGTTGCAGCATATGCACGAAATAGGAAGAATGTGAAAATGAATTTAAGCGAATCTTTCAAACACCTCTCATTTATGAACTATTTTAATATATTATTTAAAAAATATATGTTTAAAATGTTGATGCAACTTTACATCACTTACTTACAGAACCTCTTACTGTTTGCTTGCATCTCGTTCTTTTTGATCTGATGTTTGTTACTTCAATATGAACCCACCAAGCACACAGAGAACATGCAAACTCCACACGCACATACCGGAGGTGAAAATCAAACCCTATATATATATATATAATAAAAATTTTAATCATTTATTGTATACAATTTAATTTGATTCTTTGAGTTAAAAGGTAAACCAAAAAGCATCTTTAAATGATAACTATAGAGCAAAATTGAGCCAAATCACTCACTCATCATCTTTATCGCTTGACTCTGTATACAGGGTCGCAGGGGCCTGGAGCCTATCCCAGGAGACTTTAATATTATTATATTATATCACCCAGACCCGAGGCAGGAATCAAACCCAGATCCTGGAGGTGCAAGGCAACAATGCTAACCGCTAAGCCATGGTGCAGCCTGGAGCCAAATTAGCTAGGTATTTTTTCACCATGGAGCAATCAGATTTCTGCAGATTTATACAGTATTAGACTGTGCCCTGCATTTTCCACTCCATGTTTAAAAACCTGGGCATGCTGCTGGATTTCACGGTCATATGGCATTTGCCAGGCTTCAGAAATGCTCCAAAATGTTTAAATAGTAAGACGTACATAGACAAATATGTACATATGAATACTGAGTAACTATATATGATCAATTATATGTGAACTTTAATTTAAATATATTTACCACTCTAATTACATAATATGACTTGTCTATGTGTAAAATATCAAAAAGATACATGAATAACACCTGGAAAAACATGAATTTGATCTTTCATTAATTCAGTGTTAAATGTGATGATTGTATTGTAGTGTATTATGTGTGGGTTTATTTAGTACAAACTGAGAAAGGTGTGTGTGTGTGTGTGCGTGTGTGCGTGAGCATGTGTATGTTTGCTTTTGGAGCCGTTAGTGGGGCCCATTGTTCTACCTGAATAAACCTTATCAGATCTTAACACTAACAATGAATCCCTTCTTATTTGCATACAGAGCTATTTATGTAAATCTGTGTGGAAAAAATAGACATTGGGAAAATAAATCATTTAGAGAAGAAAACACAAAGTTAAAAAACTGATTTGCAGTCACATAAAATTAAACAGGTATTGGTGGCTCAGGGGTACTGTAGGTTTCTCACCCACCACGAAGAACTCCTGGGTTCAATTCCAACCCAATGTCCAAAAATCCAGGCATTGAATGAGGGCTGGTCCCAAGCCTGGGTAAAGTGGGAGGGTTGCATCAGATGGCCCAAATGAACACAATAATTAGTTAGTTATGTGTTTAATGTAAGTCTTTGCATTAAACTTTGTTCTACAGTATGTTCATTTTTTAGAAAGTCACAACTGGACAACTACACTGATGTGAACCGTATAAAAACATAAAAAGACCAGACATAAATGTCAATTGCTGTCTATATGTAAGCAATGGGACCTGCACCCCCATCTCAACCTTCCACACCCCCAGGCCCACCGACTCTTATTTCACTCCACCAACAAAGCCTAGTGTCCTAGTAATTACTCTAAGCATGTCCACACCCATGAGCCAAACAACTCACACACACCTCACACCTTCATGAACGTTCAAGTGTCGCCTAGCTTCGAGTTGGTTTGTCGGCACTAAATTTATTTTAAATGGATTAATATTTTATACAGCGTATAACTATATTTACATTTTCGGCGAAAAAAAAGTAGTAATATAAATTGTTTTGTTTAAGGCGAGTTGCACCGTTACATTACCGCGCATGCGTGAGACTTACCTGTTCTTAGGTGGATGAATTGGTTCAGTTCAGTTGGGCGCGTGAGCTAAAAGTGACCTTCACTAAAAACAACAGTTTGAAAGAGGGTTAAAAGTGATGATATTCAACAAGCAACAGACGAAAAGTAAGTATAACGATTCGCAAAATTAAACCCAAAAGACTTTTGAGGGAAAAAACGTAAAACAGAAAGAAAAAATGCCACGAGCGTTTCTGGTTAAAAAGACGAGCACCACTTCCGGGAAAAGAAACTGGAGTGAAGTACCTGACTGTGTCCGAGGAGACATGTACACACCAGGTGAGTGTCGTTCACCATGCAAATATTAACACATAACTTGTTTTTATATGCTTTCATGTTTACTAATTCACTCTTAAGACTTTTAAGATTAGCCGTGCGGTGAATGAAAACACAAAGAACTGATCCATGTTGTTGCAGAGTTTAGGGATGTTGTTTATTTACAGGAATCATAGAATGTGATTTTGCCCCTTGACTTTACCCTACACTGTGAGAACTGCCATTCAGTGTGCAATTATAATCATTTATAGCCTCATTAGTCTTACTTATATAATTTAATCTAAAAGTCTTGCTGAGCATTCAAGTTGTCCTGAAAGAATCAACACGTCTAGAACTACTATCTATAATAAAGTTAAGTGGGTTTTCTGGACATTCCACTGTATAACTTGTGTAATTTCAAATGAAATGTGTCTTTAAGACTTTGAGTGACACACACCAGTTCGCACATTACAACATGGAAAAAAAGAGAGATTATTATGCATTTATACAATAAATATACAGAATTGGTGAAACACTAACTAGACATGACAACAAGCCAGTATTGGTTGGAAGAAACCAGTGCAAACAACTATCTAGAAAAGAATTTTAGAAAAGTAGGGACAAAAGACTTGTGGAAGGGATGCACTGGGAAAACAGACCCAGAAAGGGAGATGAAACAATGGTAAAATTGTCCCATAGTAAAAAATAATTGTTTCTGATTGCATTTGCAGTCCAAATAAACAGACCATCAGATGAAAATGCATTAATAAGATAACCTGTTTACTCAGTACATTCAGGTCATCAGCTGACTTATTTTTATTGCCCCATAACTTTGCTGAGTTAGACCTGACCTGATGTATAATACCCCAGCCTTTTTAGTTGAACAGATCTTAACCAAATTCCAGTAATTTCAGCAATTCTCCTTAGTTGCTTTCTTAAGGTGATGCAGGTGAATAATTTCATCCTTCTGAATTTTTTTTTCGGCCAGGCAGTGTAGTTTACAGTTTTCCATTGTTTAATTATGCTTAGTTGTATGGTGACTTAGTATTTAGGACTGTTGTCTCACCTGCATGGTTAAGGGTTCAAATCTCATCTCATATACATGAAGTTTGCATGTTTTTGCTCTGTTTGGTGTTTCTCTGGGGCTCTGTGTTTTCTGTGTTATACTACATTACTTGGAATTTCGAAATTCCCAGAGTGTATGGTTATTGGCCTTGTGTATTGTGTATTGGCCTTCCCAGGTGTAGCCCACCTTGTGCCCCAAGTCTCTTGATATAGGCTCAGCAGTATAGATGATTGATGGATAAATGATGTTTCAAATTTTAACTTGACCTACATTTATAAGTATGTCTGTTACAATTTTTAGTATCAGAATAACAACATGAAGAATTTTTAAAGAGAAAAGAGTCCATTAATTTGTCTCTTCAATAACAACTATTGTAAAGGGCTATTAAAAGTTTATATATATATATATATATACAATATACAACTTTACAACATAAAGAATATTGAAAATAGCCACTGTGAGTCTTATTCCTTTGAAATTCCATGCATAGGCTTCATTACATCAGCATGGACCACACTTATCATGTGAAGCTCATTGATGTACTACAGGGTGTCCAGCTCAGGTCTTGTTTGGCTATTTCTATGCTCCTAATTTAAATTATCAAATAACCACAAGCTTTACTGAGTACATAGGAGAAAGAGTGTTCAGCAAACTAAACACAACATGGTCCTGACCCATTAGGGGAAATGTTATAATTTATTTAACTGGATGATGTAATTTTGGCCAATTTTGCTTGCCTTCCAGTGTCTTTCATCTCTGCTCATGGGCTTGAAGAGTGTGAGCAGAGCCCTACTGAGCTGCCCATCTGTCCCTCCACCACACAGAGGAAGACCACACACGTGCACATTCAATCTCACAGCTCGAATACTCAGCTGTCCTGCTCTGCCATTCAAGAGTCAAGCTCACACCAAACTCCTTTTATCTACTCCAAAAATAAGGTCAGATTAATTACATTTTGGAGGAATTAATTAAGATTCTTATGGTGGACATGTTGCCACAGTTTACTGTAGATGTGTTCTCTATTTTCTTTGCCACAATTAATTCGGTTCAATGTTTTTACTGATATTACATACAGCATAAGTGCTATAGTTGTACAGTATGTAGTCTCAACCTAAATTTCACCTTTGGTGAAACATTTTATTTACAATATGCTCATAGTGAAGGTCTTGTTCATTTCTAAATTATTTGGACTTCTCTTTCGATTCCATCATTTATACAGATCACCAAGATGGAAAATGAAGCCGTGAATCTCTCACAAACCCCAATCGAATCCCCTTTTTTCTGTCCATTATGCCATAAGACTTTCTGTCTTGCCCGAGTGATGAAACGTCATTTAAGGACTCACAGCGACTTTAAGAGGTACTCGTGTGAATACTGCGAGAAAGGATTCAATGACACTTTTGACCTCAAGAGGCATGTGCGCACTCATACAGGTGAGCTGGTCATCACATGTCACCATCCTTTCTTCTCTTCCCTTCTCTCTGTCACATCTTACTAAACCAGACAATTTCTCATGCAGGTGTACGGCCGTTTAAGTGCACTGTCTGTGAGAAAGCCTTCACGCAACGCTGCTCCCTGGAGGCTCATCTAAAGAAAGTTCATGGTGTTTTTCAACAGTATGCCTACAAGGAACGCAGGGACAAGCTGTATGTGTGTGAAGAGTGTGGCGAGACCGCTCAGACACAGGACAGCCTGCACAGCCACGTCCAAGTCAAACATCCCAACAGCAGGATTGACAAAGCCAAATCCAAAAGCAGGAGAAGGAAGGCGCAAGACCGGGGAGGAAGTGTGTCTCCTTGTTCTCCTCACTCATTAAGCGATGCCGATGGTGGTGTTTAAGGAATGCTGAAATTATGCATTAACCTCAAAAATCACCAGTTTATGATTTCAAATCAATGAGTATGCTTAAGAACAGGCCACTGAGACTTTAGCTACTAGCAACGCCAAACTTTTCTGCTGAGCAAAGCCTTTAACCAACACTTGCAACAAAAAATAGTACTCTGTTCTCTGACAACCTTCTAATTTCCTTCCTAGTTGGGATATGTGAATAAATGCTTTTCAGTGTGTTTTATGTGTAATTAGAATATAGACTATATTTCTTTCATATTGTTGAGAAAAAAATACATTGTACAGCAATTACACTATTGAAAAGGAGACATATGATATTGTATTTCACTTGTAATCCTTAATGTTCACAGAAAAGGAAAATATTTCATATTTAATATTGTATATTACATATTTGCACCCTCTTAAATTATATTTGTTGTATCACAGATGAAATCAGCATATTAGAGCTGTAGAGGTCTCTAATGCATATTTTGTGCCTTCGTTTCATACTGTACTTAAATGTTTGGTGATTATTTTGAATGGTTTTGGTAAATAAAATGTGATCTCTTTTTATTTTGCAACATACAGAACTTGTCATAAGGTCACTTCAGGAGAGTAAATGACCAGAGAGCAAAACGATAAACAGTTATTACCAGATGATCATTTCCATAGGGTTGCTACTGCAAACACTAATGTACACTGCCTTTTGCTTTGATTATGGCAGTTGCATCTTGATGAGCTTATTCAATGTCACAACATTTTTTCTGGGCAGAGTCGTATAGTATTAATTTCTCTTTAAGATATTGTGTTGATGATGGGAGGTAAGAACGAATGTAGGATGTGCTGGATGTCTCCTCCAGCACATCCCAAAGATGTTCTATGGGGTTAAGGTCTGAACTCTGTGGTGCCCAATCCATTTGTAAAAATGATGTCTTACAGTATGCTCCTTCCTTTTTCACAGTTTGAGTCCAAGGAATTCTGGCATCATCATCATCTAGAAATAAGCCTGTCCCATCAGCGAAATAGAAATCAATTGATGGAAAAAAAAAACTGGTTATATATTCAGTATATTCATGTCATCAGCTGATTATTTTTTTGGCATATACATGCACCATTGCTGCTTCCTTCACTCTGGAACAGGGTAAATCTGGACTCATCAGACCACACAACTTTTTTCTGATTAGCCTCACTGCTACACAGCTGTTTCGTCCCAATCCTTTGAGTTCTCTATGCATTGTGCATGTGTCCTGCTCATTTAGGATGTTTTTCTGACCACATTTCCTCCTTAATTATGAGGCTCCCCTCTATCTCTCTACTTTTTAATAATGCCTTTTACAGTTCCTTAACCTAATTTTAGCAGTTTCAGCAATTTTCTTAGTTGTTTTCCTTCTTGATGCAGGACAATAATTTGACCCTTGTCCTGCGGCCATGGCAAACATGTCCTCTGACATGGTTGTGTAAGAAATTAGTACATCAGCTGAGGGTTAAATAACTTGTTGCCACCTGAACTATATTACTCACTGCTGCAATTTTAATGTTGAACTATTTGCTGAAGTTAAATCAGGTGGTGACTTTCTTTTTGCTGGTCAGTGTATACTTTTGTTGAATTACTGACAAAATAACCCAGGGTCTGTAATTCAAGACATGGCGCCATCTATGATGTGCTTCAGGCGTACATTTCTGGAGCTAAAAATATAATAGATACACAGAGCTCTTGATCATATCTGGCCCAGGTGTGACCAACTGCCTGAAAACCAACTGTGATTTATGAGATTTTTTCCTTTCTTATTTTTTTTTAATGAGGTACGTTACCCAGCCAAGAAAAATGATTTTAAATTCATTTAACTGATTTTAGCTTTGATTATGGTGCACAATGTAGTGGTCACTTCTTGTGTGAGAATGATTGCTCATGTTCTGAGCTCTCTTTGCCATCAGGGGGGAAAAAAATCCAATGATGGCCCTTCAGTACAATCAGGTCATCAGCTGACTTCATTTTATTAAAATATTGACTTTATTTATTGCCACATAATGTTGTTGAGCCTGGACCTCATGAACTGAAGCAACCTCCGATCATTATATTCCCTCCAGAGACTTTATAGTGGGCTGTATTTTCCTATCTCTATAAAATAGGGGCAATCTGGACTCATCAAAGCACATGACCTTTCTGTCCTTTCTCCATAGTCCAATCTTAATGCTTCCTATAAAATAACCTGTTTTTTTTTTTCTTTAACAATTAGGCTCATTAACATGTGCTTTACTCATGGTCAAACCCGGAAAGTTCTTGGCCCGATTCCAGAAAATTTTAAGCCTTCATTGTTTGATACAGGCTATTAATTGATAATTTGACACTTCTGAAACAGCAAATATTTTTTTAACCAGTGTATTTCTGTCCAATAAATGTGCAAAACATCTATTATTTAATATGTGCACAAAAACAGTATCACTGTAAGGTGTGGCCATGTGCATAGAAAATAAGCATAGGGTTTGAAATAAAGCCTTGCCATGCAATTCTTACCTCAAATAACAGCAATGATGCATGTAAAAATTCACAAAGGTTTCACTGAGCACATGTAACATAGGATGGGATTGTTTTATGCCAAATCTCTTCAAGAATCTATTAAGATCAAATAAATCTTGTTCTGTCCTTTGTTATCCTATGTTCCTTATCCACCCCATGTCTAAACAATACCCACAGTGATCTAGACTTACATTTTTATTTTTATATTTTCTAGTTATATAGAGTGTCCCAGAAGTTTGCATTCACAGGGCAAATTACACATGTGACGTCTTCCCAATTCCCATGAGAATTATTTTAGAAGTATTTCTCATTTCATCAAAGTGATTCTAAAGTGTGCAGCACAGTGGCTTAGTGGTTAGCACTCCAGGGTCCGGGTTCGATTCCCGCCTCAGGGCTGTGTGCAGTTTTGGTGGGTTTACTCTGGGTGCTCTGGTTTCCTTCCTGTCCAAAGACATGCAGATTAGGCTAATTGGCATTCCTAAATTCCCACAGTGTGTGAATGAGCATGTGAGTGTGTCTGTTTGCCCTGTGATGGATTGGCATCCTGTCTAAGGATAATACCCGGACTGAGACCCCGCAAATCAAAATGTTGAGTAAAACTGATGTTACAGTATGAACAGTTATGTGTGGAATTTAATAATCTACTTTAAAATAAGCTACTTGCTCCATGTAAACAAACACCTGCACCAATAGATATTAATTTTAAAAAAAAGCTAAACTATATATTTTACTGGGATTACTTAATATTTTTAGTATAAAAATTAGTATTAGCATTATATTATACTAGCATTAGTATAAATAATGGAGTCATTTTAAGATGACTTAACCTTTATCCTATCTACTTTTTCCTCTGTGATTCTCTGATCTTCGAGCAGGGAGTGTATTTAGCTGATGATGAAAGAAGTACAACTAAGCATAAACAAGGCATAAGATACTCAACCTTATAAAATTGTATTTCTTTGTATTAATAACTTACAGAAAGGCAGACAGACATGTACGTGGGCTTCAACCTGAAATAATAATATCACTGAATACAATAAAGCTGATCAGCTTATTTTAGCATTGACCTTTTAACTGTTTCTACAACCTCTTTTCCCATCTAGTACAGGGAACTAACGGTAGTAATAATAATAATAATAATAATAATAATATTTTAATAATATAATAATGATTTTTATTTATATAGCGCCTTTCCAGAGCTCAAGGACACTTTACAATGAGTGAAAACAAAAAGAGAAAAGAATAAAACAAACAGACATTGAAGTACTAAAGTAGAACTTCAAAAGTAGTATAGCAGCATGGTGGATGAGTGGTTAGCAGTCGTTTCCTTGCACTTCCAGGGTCTAGGTTTGATTCCCACCTCAGGGTGCACTGACTGTTCTCCCCAAGCTTGTTTCCTCCAGTTACTCCAGTTACCTCCCAAAGACATGCGGCTATCCCATTAGGCTATTTGGCATTTCGAAATTGCCTGTTGTGTGTGTACGTGTGATAATGTTGACACAGCGGTACAACCACTGCTGTGAAAATGGGAATAAGCACAATTGGCCTCCACGGTCCCTATTGGACTACAGAGATTCATATATTCATTCATTCATTTTCTGTACCGCTTTATCCTGTATTTCGGGTCGCGGGAGATTT
>JAQMYK010000011.1:8317147-8330707 GCA_030014345.1 Clarias buthupogon | reverse complement strand
TTTTCAAGTTTGGCGGGCCGAATCAAAACATTTAACGGGCCGCATGTAGCCCCCGGGCCGTAGTTTGCCCATGCCTGATGTAGAGTCTGCTTTACGGTGGGAAATTATTATTCAGGTCATTAGGGCACAGGCAAATGTTTATGAAACTTTAAATATTCATGTATTGTATTTAAAGTCCTCCTGTTGGTGTGTATTAAGTGGGCAATTTCAACTATAATATTTTAGGTAATGCATGTCTGTACATTTTCTTTGTGGGTAGTGTTGCTGACTTTAATGTTGTCTAACATGCTCTGCATCGATTGTCCCAGATTCTCCATATTTACATTAGGAGTCTAAATGCAAAATGTTTTAGTACTGTGGTAAAGCATACACCCCCAAATACTGGAAAGTCCTAATTTCAACATCTTTAAGATGATATAAGACAACCTGAACATGTGCATTGCTTTTTATTATCACACAAGTGACCCAAGGCCAATTGAGAAAGCGAGCCAAGTAGTCAAGACCAAAATTGGATTGGATCCCAGCACATGCTGACTGACATGTTGATTTGAGTAGGTATGTCTAACAGCCATTTCCTGGAAGGATTGGACAATTCATTCATTTTGGGTCATGCATTATTAAGAAGTGCTAACCCTTGTAATGCACCTATGTCTGATGACCATAACATAGACAAGCTTTTGAGAAAACCTTAGCTACAGTAAGTACTGGCATATAGTATGTCTGCTTGGAGTCTGTTCCAAATAGATATATTTGATTTGCAAAAAAGCAAAATGAATGCTAATGGAGAAAGGTTAGTTCTGTGTGTTTGTATGTGTGTATGTGTGTAAATAAACAAATAAATAAATATTGTAATCTGTTATGATTTTCTTATTAACAACATTTTGGTACTTTAATCACAAGTGATATGTCCTTTTTTTCTATTTATTTTATCATCATATTGGCTCTGTGATTAACATCTTACTTTCAAACATGTGACTATGTTGCAAAGAAATGTGTTTATAGTGTAGCGAGATCATTTTTAACATCTCGGTCTGCTTACTCATTCTCTTACCATTTCTCTGTCTCTCACTCCTTTAATCACCTGCACTCCTAAAATCCATTATGACTCTGTCTTTTTCACTCTCATAAATAGCACATTATTTAGTAACAACACATTGGCAGTGTTGTTATTGGTTTAATGTTATCATTTTAAAATGCTTCTAAAATCTTTGAGGACAGAAAAGCATTGTGGATGTCAAATTTGAAAATATACAAGACTTATAATTCCTAATAGTAATATTGAGAAGTATCCAAGTATCCCTTTCACTTTCTCATAAAGTTTCCTGAATATAGCCATAGGGATCGATTTGAACGTGAAGAGGGAGTTATTTTGGGGCAAAGGTATAATTGTCATATTGCTTCATCTTGTATGATTTTCATGTTAAGCTCTAAACCTAGGGAGAGACTCCTTCACTCACACTCGTGCTTGCTCAGTTAACCGCCCATATTATATTACATAGTAATCGATAGACTGGGAGACACAGAGAGGGGATGAGGGGTGTCTAGGATTATATTATTGAGTTGTTTTTTCTTTTTCTTTTTCGTTTTCTTTCTTTCTTTTTTTTTTTTTTTAAAAGAAATGTTATGTAACACTTATGAACACTGTTCATCTGAATTCCATTAACTACTACTGTATTCAATTTTCTATTCTTTTTTGTTATCTCCTTCTCCTGTGATGCATGTTACTCCTGTTGGGGTGTGTGCTTGCTTTTAGGCTTTTGTTGTGTAGTGTCCATATAAGACAGAGATAGTAGATATGCTGAGTGGGCAATCCAGTGATCTAAGAGAGCATCTTTTCTTATTTATTATAACACTTTAATAGTTTCCTGATTTGGTGTATTCCTTTTACAAACAAACTCAGTATGTCCTGACTGGCTGATGGATCATTTTATGCTTTCTGTCATGAAGAGAGATTCATTTCAATGCCAGTGCCTGATCAACTGAATATTTTATGACATGAGAAAAAGGCTTTGTCCTTCATCCCGCAATACTATGCTCTTAGCTTAAAGTACCCCCGAAATATGGTAACCAGAAACTTTAGCTGCAGAGTCTGTGTGCTACATTTGCTAGCTCTGCTAATCTTAGTGATGAACAAAATCATGGTACAGTTTTTATATTGTATATAGTATGTATTTTATAGGTATTTTCTGGTTAATAAATGAAGAAAAGCAAGAGAAACGCAGATTCCAGCACTGACTATTGTGCTGTCTTTGTTTTAAAGCTCATTTGCTAGCATCTCATCTATGTTTGCATAGTGAGGACATGGGTGTGGTTCCAAATGGAAAATTCATCTATCTTCTTTTTCCTCTTCATGCTGCGTATCATTATATCTGTGGACTTTAAGACTGTGAGTACACTAGCTTGTGGAATCGCCATTGACTAGGTAACAAACCTGGGCCTGAGAATTCCACCACCCAACTACTAAATCTGGGAATATACAGTACAGTGCAAAAGGTACATGCGAATGAATGCTGTAGAGCAAGGATGTCTTTAAAAAACAGTAATTAATGAACCAAGTATTTGGTGTGACAGTGCTTTGAGGACCCTTTAGTCTCAGGTAGAATTTGTGCAGTTTTATAAGCAAATTAGCTACTACGTTTTACTGAGTTTCCTACAGAACCACCCACAGTTCTGCTAAGCACTTTGAATGTTTCACCTGCTTATTTTTTGCATGCAAAACCCGGCAAAAAAGTGGTCGCTTATATAATATGCTGCTCTCTTTCATGGCATACAAAAATTTTTCTGAACTTTTAAATTTTGTGGAGGAATACTGATGTGTAAAAATTAGAAATGCTTTTATGCTGACTCAATAATAAACTCATAAAATATATACTGTAACAAAGTTTGTATTAAAACACAGTACTGTATACAGGGTGCATTCAAGTCAAACTGTCACTTGCCTTGATGGTATCCACACGCTGTTGAAAGTTAGTAAAATTGTTTCTAGATTTTCTTTTTAGTTTATTTTCATCTGCAAAAGATTTATGTTATATGCCAGCTCTAATAATCACAAATGCTATAGACTGGTGATTCCTCTTTTTCTTGCTGACAGTCTGATTTGCAGCAATATCCCAAATCTTTAGACCGCAGTCTGTAACCACAAGGTCACCAACAGAGGCTACCAGATTCCTACATTATACTTTAACAGTCCATTGAAAAAACCATCAAACTATCATCTGAAAGTCATGTCAAGCCACGGGGACCTTTTTCCATTGTGAAAGCATTATGAAAATACAGTGACTTTATAGCTGTCTTCTTTGAAAAGTGAAATAATACCACGGTAACACACATATACACATACAGTGCACTCATGCTTATTTATTCCCTCTGTCTGACTCAAGCACTTAGAACTCTAGTGCCCATCATGTAAAAGCATTCACATCAACTTCCAAGGCAGTGGATTCGTATAGAGCAGCTAAATAATTTACTCCATTAGAGTGGCCCTGAACTGGTAGTCAGATTTATATACACTATTCATCTGCTTGTGCCAACTCACCATGCCAGGGTGTAATCAAAAAGTGCTAATGATAGAACATTCCAGAAAGGGCTTACCAGAGAATATAATTGTTGCCTCTGAGGATTTTTTTCATACAATATATGCACCTTTTTACTGTCTGACCGTCCTACTGCCATATCCTACTTTTTGATGATGTACTTGAGTCACTCGCTTCAGAGCATCCACTCATTGAATAATCAATGATAATGTAGCCTGTTGTTTTGCACTCAGAGATCATTATGGAATTATACTTTGAGTTCAACATGTCCTATTTATGGGTTAATACAGATGTATACACACATATTCCTTAAAGTACCCTACTACATTTGGAAAAATTTAATGTTACCATGGACAAAATTGATTCAGTATGTAGGATAAGTTAAAAATTAATTTAAAACCCCATTTATATGGGATAGGGCAACAATCATATAACATTCAAGTGCACTATATGTCCTAATGGATTCTGTTGCACACAACAAAATTTTGCACTCGTGTCCTTGGTAAACTAGAACAGTTAAACTTCTGCACCTCATCCAAGAAAAGCACAGGCTATCACAGCTTCTCCTGGACTGTAGATTGCCTTTTAGTGCTGCAGTCTTTTACAGCAAGGGCACAGCTCTGACGTTTAGTGTGACGTTTAGATTTGTGTGTGTGTGTGTGTGTGTGTGTGTGTGTGTTCTTAAAGAGAGGAAGACACTGTTAAAGCATCAAGAAAAAAAAGAACATTTGGGCATTCAATAATAGTTATGAGTTATGGATTAAGTAGAAAATGCACACTTTTTTCAGCTCAGTTGGTTAGTGCCTTTCGAAAGCAGAAAATGCAGTACCCTAAAGTACCACTAGTGCAATAAATGGCTATATAGAGACATAGAGACAGCCATGGGTTCTTATGATAATGCATTGATGCGTCTAAAAGCATTCAGTGCTCTCACTCTACACTGATGCAGAGCATGTTAAAAGCAGGCTTGGCTTGAGTTACGAGCAGCCAGGAAATGTATTCATCCCACAAGAGACTGGTGGAGAAAAGTCAATTACTGCGGAAGAGAAAAGTACATTTCACCAAGTTACTGTCGGAGCTATGTGTCAGAATTTTAGAGACCGTTTACCATTTGGTCATGTATTTTCAATGCGGATAAATGTAATTTCTTTTTATAACTGAATCACTCAATAAATTGGTACATTGTGTTTATTTCTCACATAACTTAATATTAATTTCTACACCTTTCTTGTTTCTCTCCATCTCCATTCCCATCCCCTTCAAACCCTCTATATATCCCTACTCACTCACATCTCTACTAATTATTACCCTCTATTCACATACCTGGCCCTCACACTGTCCACCCCTACCTCTCCAAACCCCATCCCGCCTCCAACCTACAGCAACGTCCTCTCAAGCAGTCCCTAAGTGGTTCTCTGTGCCGGGAGTCTCATTGGAAGTGCCTGCTACTGACCCTGCTCATGTACGGCTGCTTTGGTACACTAGGCTGGTGCTCCCTCTATCGGATCACAGTCATGGCTTCTGATGACCAAGGTCCTGCCTACTACTATGGTGACCGAGCACGGCTCTACCATGATAGTCCCTGCTCCAATGGATATGTCTACATCCCTGTGGCTTTCCTGGCCATGCTTTATGTCGTCTACCTGGTGGAGTGCTGGCATTGCTACTCCAAAACAGCCAACCTGGCTAAAGTGGAGATCACTCAGGTGTATGACAGGATTCAGCGTCTGCAGCAGGCCACGCCATGCATCTGGTGGAAGGCCATCAGCTATCATTATGTACGGCGGACCAGGCAAGTGACACGCTATCGCAATGGAGATGCTTACACCACCACACAGGTATACCACGAACGGGTCAACACGCACACCGCCAGTTCTGAGTTTGACTACTCACGGCACGGTGTCAAGGATGTGTCCAAAGAGCTGCAGGGCTTACTGGACCACCCTGTAACCCGACTGCGCTTTACAAAATGTTTCAGCTTTGCCAGTGCCCGTGCAGAGACTGCCTACCTTACACAGCGAGCACGCTTCTTTGGGGATAATGAAGGTCTGGATGACTACATGGAAGCACGTGAGGGTATGCATCTGAAGAATGTAGACTTTCGCGAACACATGCTGGCATTCCCAGATCCTGCTCGTCCACCTTGGTACACACGCCGCTGCGTCTACTGGCTGGCATCTGCTCTGCTCCTGTCCTGGCCTCTCCGTGTGGTGGTGGAGTACAGCACAGCCTATGTCCACTATCATGTTGAAAAGCTGTTTGGTGAGAATGAGGATGCAAATGAAAATGAAAGTAGAGACAACTACCAGACAGGCTTTGAGCATGGCTCCGGAGGTCCCACTTTGCACGTCATATCACGCGTAAACACAGTGGATATAACTGAACTGGAGTGGCACATTCGCTGCAACCAGCAAATAGTGCCCAGCTACTCAGAGGCCTTGTTAATGGACCTTGACATCAACCCGAACACACCATTGTCTGTTGCAATGGCTGCCCAAATGAGACGCAACTCCAGCTACTTCCTCCAGACCTGTCCTCGATGCCGGAGGACAACAAGCAGCTCATCTCTGCCGTCCTGGGTCAGAGGGAACATGGTTATAGGAGCCAACTCATTTCCCATCAGAGCAGGAGGAAGGCTGACTCTGAGTCGCAGTGGCTTCTCCCTGGGACGCTTGCACGGCCCCCGAAACCGTCATACCTGTCTGTTTCACTCAAGGAGTCTTGGTGGAGGATTGGCAGGACGAGGGGAAGAGGGAAGTGGATTTCTGGGCCTGGGGTTCCGTGGGTCTGATGAGGAGAGAAGGGGTGTTCTAGAGGATGAGGAGAACACTGAGGTCGAGGAACAACGACAGAGGCAGGGAGATGACATAGAGAATGGCGAGGCCAGAGGAGAGGAGAGAGACAGGCCCCCAGCCTATCAGGATGCTCTGTACTTTCCTGTGTTGATCATCCATGGAGAAGAGAGCTGTCATGGTGGACGGGATATTGATACTGGATAATGGCTGAGATCAGTAGATAATGTAGATTAGAAAGTTTGCACTGGTGTGTTTAGACTGCATGTAGAAGGAACTCAGGTAAGTGAATCAAAGAGATGATACAGGGTCAGGGTTCACGGAAGAAAATAGAGGCTAAATTGTAAGGTAAAACCTTATTGGAGAAAATGTGTTGTGTCAGCAGTGATCAATGACTCGTCAGCGAGTGTTTAAAAACGAGACATGTAGGTCAATCTGTGTCATGTCAAGTTGACATAGACCGACCCTTAAGAAAAAAGAAAAAAAAACTCTAATACGCATGAATGATTACATATCAGTATCCTGTTATTTTATACGTTGCAGCAGCATCATGAAAACTGGAGAAAAAAAATTGTCCATGTACCTTTTCACTCTAGGAGTATTGTACTTTACATGGAACCTTGGACCATTGTACTTGATCACTTAGTGAAGACATTCCACACCTAGCAATTAAATAATTTAAGTAGTTCATGCAAAACACCACTAGAGGTATAACAGTAGCTATACTAGAGAAAAGAAGTTCAGTTCCTTAAAAAAATCAGAGCAAATGGAAACAAAGTCAAAAGATCTCAGGGGAAAAGATAATTTTTTTTTTAATGGGGAATGAAAGAGTGATGGAAAAGACTTGTTAACTGAGCAGGCAGACTGATGGTAGTCCATTGCTGTTTGTATTTGTGCTCCAATCAACTGCATTGCCTCATAGTTGTTTTAATTGCTTACATTACTTTTTTAAAAGCTTGGTGCTCATGACTCCACAGTCGTTGGCCTTAAAAGTCCCATGTCTACTGCAAGAAAAAAATAAACCTGCATATATACAGCATTATTTTTACGGCTTGCATAGTTACATATACATATACGCATATGATTTGCATACACTGGACTGGACTAGAGGAATGTAAAACGATAATGTTAAACGAGAAGATAACATCAGTGTAAAAAAAAATCTCATATGTCACTCTTCACATCACCTGCTCCCTGTGCTGCTTGAACAATGGCAGTTTTTGTCTTTTGTTCCATTTACAGCAAACTGCCCATGAGTATGTTGATGATTCATTGAAAAAAAAATAATTTATATAGATTACTTGTATGTCTAATGACTGTCACTAGTGAAAACAACACAAATGCCTATAAAAACACAAGTCATGATCTCGAACTACAAGATTAACATTTCATTAGACACAAACCAGCTTGAGTCCAGGTTTACTGACTCAAATCAGCATCTACACGTAGTGTAGGCTCACTAGCAAGCACAAGTTGTATGATTTACAAACAGTGCAGGGAAGGGTGTGAATGAAGACTAACTGTTGAGAAGCTCATCACAGAGTGAATGAATGTACAACAGTGTCCTGCATATTTGAGTGGAATTCACTCTTCAACAAAAGCTGGGATGTCAAAACTCTCGATTGCATTTTTTTCAACAAGATTGCTATCACCCTGTATTCACACTAGCGAGCAATAAGTCACTCATATCGCTTGTAGTTTGTCTCTTATGGACATGTAGCAACTGCTACTGTTGTCATTTATGGGAATCTTCTGTCCAGCATTTCTATTTAGTTCTAATGAGAAAGGTAGTAGTTAGTAGTAGCATCTAAAGCTTATTAGTAAAACACAAACTAGTATAAAAATTGGTTATTTTTGCCAAGAACCTTTCAAACATGTTTCTCGATACACATGATATGATAAGATAATACTTTGAATATAGGTTTGTCATGATTTGCTTCAATTCTTGCTTATCAGAAATTCAACAGGAACTAAAACTTGTAGTTGGGGGACTGAGTACATTTTGGACCAAGGATTGGTCCAAGGAATCACTCAAGTCAGTCATTTGGATTTATAGCTAACATGCATAGGATATAACTGTAAAAATCTCAATTTGAATGTTGAATGGTAATCTGTTGCTTTGTTGCTTGCTAGTGTGAATGTAGGATTAGGCTAGTTACTACTGAAACTTCCACTAGAACTGAACCTTATTTGTATGATGATCATGATGTTGATGGTGATGTTGATAATAATGGTTATTCTGGGGGGCACATAATAAAGTCCAACACTTAGAAATGTGTTTAATGAGTAGTTATTCTATTAATCACTGCAACACCCTGATTTACAGTAGTTATTATGCTGTTTGCTAGTAGCTGGAAAAAAACTTGAGAGATACTTTAGTAAATGTAAAACGATTGGGTCAAATTCCTACTTAATTAACAGGGTCCAGCCAAAAATGCACTTAAGTGAAAGTCAAAAAGTTGCTCATTTTTATAAAGACTCAAGTAGTAGAAGGGGAAAAGTAAACTGATCTGATGAATTAAGTAGTCATGTTTTCATGTGAAAATCATCATCAAGTCTCTGTTATTGTATGGTCTTGATGGTAAATTCACAGAATTCATGTAAAAAAAAAAAAAAAAGTCTTGTGAAGACCAAACATTTACGCCCACTGATTGGAATTTATTTGGTTTTAACTTAGCAAGTTTTAATTAGAAATCAACCAAATCAAATGCATAAAAAATGAGACAACTAAAAAGTCTTTACATTTACATATACCCTTGTCAAGAAACATGTTTTTTTAAATGAATATGCAAATTGGAAACTTTCCCATCCCTAAAGGCACCACAAATTTTCCCTGTTGTTTGTATATTAAAACATGATTGGCTCCCATATTTTACAATGCAATAACACTTTTCTGTGTTGTTTAGATTTTGCATAAGATGTTCAACTCTGATTTTTTTTTAATTAAGTGTCAAAGCTAGTAAATTTATTATTATTATTTTTTTAACATTTTAATTGGTCAGTGAATTCCTCCAAAGATGTATGATTGAGAAAGATCAATCAAGGAATTTTTTTTTTTTTTAACTGGTACAGTGTTAATTGTGTACATTATTATGCATTAAAGAGGAAGTGGATAGGTTCTTAATAATCACTAATAACATAACTAATATCAGTTAAAAATCCCAGATTAATTCTGAGTTATTTATGCATGCTAAAGCATAGTTTTTATGTTAAATATTTTTTAAAGGAATTATTCACTAATTACTAGTAATAAAAATTTAAAGAAAAGGTATGCAGATCAGCGTGAGAAATGTGACTCGACATATTTAAATACTCACTTTACAGTTTTAGTTAAACCCTTTTTTACTAGAGTGATTCTAAGTGTTTACTAGGAGTTTTATTATTCTTATTCTTATTATATTTTTATTTACCTCCTTAAGATCTTATTTTTATGTCATTCTATTTACATGCTGTACCTTACAAACCTTTAAACAGATCAGTTTAAGAATGCGTGATATATTGTGAATGAATTGATTTATACCAAAACTTGTTAGATAGATATTACAATGATTTATTTCTATTAACTTTCAAATATAAACAAATTTTGCCTCATATTTCTATATACAGTACTGCTTTGACTTCAATTCCACTTGTCTCTTTCTCTCTCTCTTATAATATGTGCATGAAGGGCACTGCTTTTGTAGTCACTGCCATAATGATAAATGAGATCAAATGAGGGAGAGAAAGATAGGAACCAAAAAATGCTTGCACACAAGAGAGAAATAGCGGCTCAGTTGCCCTGGAAATTACTTTTTGGATGTGCGGAGGACAGACAAGGACAAGAGACTGCAGTAACAAAATAACAGTGCATCAAATCTGCTTGTCTGGTAAGTGAGAGCTTGCATATTTGGAACTGAAAAACTGATACACACTGATTGATTTTGTACTGAATGCAACATTTATATGTTCTTATGAAGACTTGTATAGTCAATTTTCTTAATGGCAATAAATGCGACTTTTTTCTGTATGAAGTGTATAGATGCTTAGTTTTGTCTGTGAGATGTTTTTTAGCACACACATGATTTAAGCAGTAAGCTGCTTGTTTTCCCCTGTTTATGCCATTAGAGATTTAGGTCACAGTGTCTCTGGGAATACCAATCTTGTTTTCCTAGTAACAGGAACACGGACTTGTTTGTGAGATACCTAGCATGTATTTTTTGCCACTGTGGCTCTAATGAAGCTAAGCAGTGAATGGAGAGTCATGTGGAGAGTCTGCTAGCGTTGGCTGTACAGCTTCAAAAACAGTATCGAATGTCAAATGCAAATAGCTGCTTTGGCAGGTGAGGCTGCTCAGCCGAGGGAGGAGAGTCAGAGCCTACACCAGCACAGCTCCCTCACAAAGCAGGATATGAATGACATAAACAAAACCATGGAGGTGCTGATAGACACTAATGTAGTAGCCTTTAAAGTCAAGGAAAGGAAGAAATTAATTGTTTTAAATAAATTTAACATTTGTAGAATTCTGTCATACTAGTATTAGCCTAAGTGATCGAACAGAAACTAGATGTTCAACGTATTCACAAAGTGTGACTTAAAATTTTAGTCAAGCTTAAAATAGCTAAAAATACACACACACACGCAATATGGTCAATGACAGGTGTTTTTTATTTACTTTGAACCATCTCTGAAAATGTACTGCAGCAGACCTTTACTGGTATAGTCTAGTCTATGTTTTGTCCCATTAGTGTTGCCAATATACAGTATAGTACAACACTATAATCATTATTGTAGCTTATAGACAGGATTTATATCCTGTCGTGTGTTGCTCAAACTTTGTAATTATTTTTCTTTAAGAAATGTATATATTTTTTTATTTAACTATGGTCATTTTTAACACAATTGTTAGTGGCAGTAACTGGTAGTGGATCTTTCCATAACCTTTCTGTAAATGCTGATAAGGTTCACCTAGAGGGCAAAAACTTATGAGGTACTAGTCTAATTCTAATTCGTTGAACTAACCATCTAATTTCTAATGAAATAGCACATATGGAATTATGTAATTAAGTAGGAACATCAGCAACAGCAATCGGATGTTATTTTAAGATAGATTTTTTAAAAAGTCAGTTGTTCTGGAACAGTTCTTGTAAGAACAAGTGCATCTGCAGAACCCATCAAGCACCATGATGAACTAGATGGAACTAGCTCTCATGAAGACCATTCCAGGAAGGAAAGATCAAACCTAGAGTTACCAGTTACCAAAAATCACCAACTAACAACCCCTCAGATTAGAGCCGTTGTGAAGGCTTTACAGAGCATAAGTAGCAGATACATCTCAATATCACAAATCACACACTGTGGGCAATCTTGGAACACCAATTAGCGTAATCTGCATGTTTTTATACCTGGAGGAAACCCACCAAGCACTGAATCGAACCTGGACCCTGGGGGTGCAGGGCGGCAGTGCCAAGCTACCAGGCTGCCACTGTTGAAATTACAGGAAGAATATTGTCTTTTCTGTGGATGAACAGAAGACGATATTCAGTCTTATCATAAGTAGGATTTTTCTTATTTAGGGGCTTGAATTTAAAATACACATTGTTAGACATGTTAGACTTTTTCTTTCTATTAATTATACTTTATATTTTTAGTACAATTTTTAAATAAATACATCTATATTTTCTTCCCCTTGGGGAGTTTCAATCAGTCTTTTGCCGGAAGTAAGTCAGGTTCAAGTTTGACTGTGGCATAGCTATAAAATATGTCTTTCTCAATTTAGGGTTGACTGGAAAATATTGATGATACAATGTGCCTACCAAAATGTTAATTAAATATTCATTATTTAGTTTTTAAACTATAAATACTTTCTATCTTATAACTAGATCTGTGATCACTAACATCTTTTGAAAAAATATATATAAATAGGCTTTTCAAGCAACCATTTCCTTATGTTTGACTGAGGGTGGGAATTCAGCCAACTCAATTCTCCCAATTTCTGGACATGTCCTTTAGTCAGTCCTGAATGCTTTGTGCCACATTTTGGGTTTGGGTTTGTGGTGGGGTTCATAGGATTCGAGCTGGACGGCGGAGGAAGGGCTCAGTCTCATCACAGCTCCATTGGCCCTCCTCATTAAGAGCCTGGTGTCTCTGTACCACCACAATTGCCAAAACCAACAGCCAGAAGAAGAAGCTCACCCACACGGATTTCTGAGGAAAAAACATAATAAGGTCAATAATGACAGCACGAGGGTATCATGATTGAAAAAAAAGGAGAACTACAACTTTTTATTGTCAATGAGCTTCTTACAAAATATGATTTAGATAAAATGTATCCTCCCAGTTTTTCATAGCTGAAATACATATAAGCATGAGGTTTCTAAATATTACTGTCTACACAATGTTCGTCCTAGTTTTGTCCTGGTGCCCCATTTACTTCACCAAGCCTTAAAACTATAACCACTGGGATAGCATTCAGTTTTTAACATCCTTTACTATGACATTTAGGCATTTGGCAGATGCTCTTATCCAGCGCGAATGACATTTAACTAGCTAACAAGATAATGCTAGGTTATATACTCCACAGAATTTGAAATGTTTACATAAACAAGTGCAACAGTCTTGAGCGAAAAAGATCTAGAGTCACACTCTTTTGTACTTTTAATGTAGTCTTGAAGAATAGTTCTCTAGGCTTTTCGAACCACTTTTTTGACTTTTGACCTGAATTTTCGATCCAGTTCCTGTACATGAGCAGTTTCAGAGGAATGTTTTGTTTCTTAAGCAACACAGTGACCTATGAACCATTCAAGCATATAAAAAACATCTAACTCAAGGCATGAACCAGTGAGAAACAGGTGCTGATGATGACAGATGATCAGGCGGATGATTAGTACACTGGTGAGGCTGAATGTTGTGGTTGGAACAGACGAGAGGGAAAATGAGGTTGCTGCTGATATTGTGACACTAACAAGCAATTTAGTATCCTTAAAAAAATGGTTAAATTGTAAAAAAACAAAAATGTATCTTTAGTCACCTTGCAGCCTGTATTAATCTTAATAAATAATTACTTAATACTTGATTATAATTAATAACACTTAAATACTTATTAATACTTAATATTCATAATTGTATTTAAATTAATTTAATATAAAAAAATGAGGTGTGGCTTAACACCTGTACATATACCTGTATATTAGTGATGCGCGGGTCGGGTATTTTTCCAACCCGCGGGTCCCGCTTTTATGAAATTATTTGGCCCGCCC
>JAQMYK010000011.1:8300168-8317047 GCA_030014345.1 Clarias buthupogon | reverse complement strand
CCCGCCCCGCACCCGCGACCATTAAATGATGTAAATTCTCGACCTCAATTTCTCCCGCACCTCGTCTTCCATCTTCATTTTTATTTCTTTGTTTTTGCTGTGACTGGCAGCGAAATTGCACGCAGCAATATACATGGATTTTTTAATATTATTTTGTTTTTAATGACCCGCCCCAACCCACCCCGCAAATTAAGTGACAATTTCTTTACCCGCCCCAACCCGACCCGCGGGTTAACAGACGACCCACGCATCACTACTGTATATACTGTGTGTATATATATATATTAGAAGTATATATAATTGTAATAAGTATTTACAATTGTCTTGACAAAAGGAAAAGGATACAAAAGGTTCATAGGCAAAACTGTTTTTAGTGTGTGTGTGTGTGTGTGTGTGTGTGTGTGTGTGTGTGGTGGGGGGGGGCGGGGGTGATACCTCAGCACTGTGCAGTTTAGTGTAAAATTCGCTCCCTTCGTAGGGACTCGACCATGTCATATTCTGTGCTTCCTTACAACTGAAACAACATATGAAAAATACGAAATGCAATTTAATTATTTATTCATATGTAGATTAATAAAGTTTATACATTTACACTCATTCAAAAGTAAATCATTGTTATTGTTATTATTGTTTGAATTATGCATTTAAGTTTTTGTGCTCTGTATTGCATTAGATATATTATTCTGCTCAAATACAGTGAAACCTCGGATTGCGAGTAGCGGGGTTTGCGAGTGTTCCACAAGAGGAGAAAAGATTTTTAATAAATTTTGACTTGAAAAACGAACAATTCTTGGTTTACGAGTATCATGTATCAAGCATGCGCTTCTTGTTTTGACGCTGAGTGCCACGTGATTACAACTGAGCCAACGGTTTTTCTTTCTCTTGTGCTGCGGAATTGTAGGTAATCGTCTCCCCTGCTGTGTCTTAGTGCTCGTCTCTTACTGGTATAATCAATATCCGTGCACGCGTGTACTGTTTACTATAACACTGTGACCACGTGTGTTTGCATAAAACATCTTTTATTTTGTGTCTGTATGTGTGTTTACAGCACGCGTGTAAAGCAAAAGCAAGTCTCATTAGAGAGGTTAAAAATCCATTTTTTCTCTCTACTCAAGGCTCAGCTTCCTCTTTGTGTCTGTCTGCGCGCGCATCATTGGACACCGAGCCACACACACACAGACCCCTGCTTCTTTCGCCTTCACAGACAGACACACACACTCTTTCTCTCTGCTCTACACAGTAACGCTGCTCTCTCACGATTCTTTTCAAAGGTAAACTGCAGGTTAATTTGTTTTATTATAACTTTACAGCAGTGATTCCGTTAGTATGTCGCTCAATCGAGTGTCATTAGAGAGATTTCTTGTTCATTTTTCTGATGAAACAGTGTTTCCGTTGTGTGCATGTGTGTGTGTGTGAAAAGAGTGGAGAAAGAGTAACTGTGTAAGACGCACACACACAGCGCCTGCGCGCACAAACGGAAACACTTATCTGTCGGGATTTATTTAAAGGTTAAAGGTTAAAAACTTTTTTTTAAAGGTAATGTGCAGGTTATGTTTTTTTTTTTTTTTTACTTAATATTTTGTGTTAATTATTTTTATGTATTTTTTTGGGCTGTGGAACGAATAATTTGTGTTTCCATTATTTCTTAAGGCTTCCGGAAGGAATTATGCTCGTAATCTGAGGTTCCACTGTAGTTGTGTGAAATGGGTTCTAATGACAAATTCATACAAATGCCATACAAGTGAGGGCAATGTGGGTGGAGCTTGCTTAATTCTTAAATAATAAAAATTAGCTCAATCCCTTTGATCTTTTTTCAACTTCCAGATGACTCATGTTAATCATTGCAAATTTGTAAGCTGTTTATTTCATTTAGTTAAACCAAAAAAAGAGAGAGAAACATTGTGAGGTATAACAATATACTCATTTAAAGGTTTAAAATCAACACATTGGACTAGTTATGTGTCATTTGCCAAGGTCACTAAAACATTTCTACTAATAGCAAGTTGATGTTTAAATAATCAGTGAAGCAAAAATTTGTGGTCCTTCATTAATGAAGAATTTTGCATTCATTGCTGAAATTGAAAACAACAGTTTGCCCTATTTCTTGTTTAACCATCAAGTGTCAATGACAGACAGGCTTTTTTAGGAAAGAGACTAACTGATCCATAAATCAGCAAAACAGTATAAAAGAAACTGTCAATTTTATTGAAAACCAGAGTAACATCTTAGTTGGACTCACCTGCTGATGAAGGAGTTGTTGTAAAGGACAGAGAGACACAGGCTGTCTCTACCAATCTTCAGAATACACCCTGACACCAAGAGAAAAAGAAGGAGGAATCCACACAGCCCTAGGGACACGTTCAGACCCACACTTCTCCTAACAGACACAAGTACAGAACAGAATTTATTTTCTATTCCACCATAGAGCACTGTTGACTCACTCACTCTCACTCATTATCTTTACTACTTTATCCTGTGTACAGGGTCGCGGGGGGCCTGGACCCTATCCCAGGAGACCTATGGCATGAGGTGGGGTACACCCTGGACAGGGTGCCAATCTATTGCAGGGCACACACACATACAAACACACACTCACATGTTCATTTACAAACTTTTTTTTTTTTTTAGGGAAAGGAGTCTCCAGTGGTAGTGCATCCATAAGCTAAGCTTCTACATTACATTTGTAGCCACTGGACAGTCTGCAGGACTAAGGGCAATGCAGTTTGCAGGAACTTTACAATCTGTGTATTTGTTTGTTAAAAAGAGAAGCTGGTCAGGGAACAACTGTTTATAACATAAATTCTAGTAGGAGCAAAAGTCAAAAGCTCCAAAAGACATGAGTCTCATTTCTTCATATGTTGCCTTCAAAGAGCCACACAAAGGCATAAACCATTGTGAGGTGGAGATGATGCTAGTTGATCAGGTTGATGATTAATATACTGGTGATGCCGAATGCTGAGTGATTGGAACAAAAGAGAGGGGGAAAATGAGGTTGCTGCTGACGTTGTTACATTAACAAGCAATTTAAAAATTTTATGTAGCAGCCTGTCACAGTAAAGCAATTGTTTCCATTAATTTAATTTAATTTAATATTAGGAAATGAGGGGTGACTCAAGACTTTTTATTAATACTAACTTATTTCATGGACATTTTGCAACATCAAACATAACTTTAAACAAATTAAATGTGTAATGTTTTATTCTTAAATTAATGAAAAATAAAACCTTTTGGCATTTATGATATATGAGAAATAAAAACTAAAGGATGTAAGTTATTGGATAAGGACCTTCAGGCTGAGGTACCTCAGCTTTATGTCAGCCATAAATGAGCCATAGTTTTTTATTCCTTATATATTTTCACCGAAATAACAAATAAAAATAATGATTTAATGTGTTATTGATCTGCAAATGCTATCAAAAAATCTGGCAAACCAGCAACTAAAACTTAAATGTGAGGAAATTTCCTATTAGCTCATGCATTGATCTGACTTCACCTTTTAACATAATCATCCACACAGCTTGCGTAGATCCAGTAAAGGATGAGGGAGAAGCAATAAATGGCCACACACACTGAAATCGCTGACACAAAATAGCAGATTGAGGGAGAACTGGAACTTTCTACTGTCAAGGACTGGTCGGAGGCGTTGAAGGATATACTGCCATAGAGGATACACTGTCCTGCAAAGTGACGCTGCAAAACAAAACATAACATTCAATTAAAGTATTGATTAAAAATGAATGCATGAGCATTAAAAAAATTGGTTTGATTTGAAAGTACTTATAATGGACCTCTCTCTCTCTCTCTCTCTCTCTCTCTCTCACACACACACACAGACACACACACACACACACACACACACACACACACTATTTAGAGTTCATCATCTGACTCTCATAAAGCCTAATGTAGAACCATAGGTTGTTAGTCACATGACTAAATTTCTAATTCAATTACAATTAATGGTCCATTCAACCCAACCAATGTCATTCTGATCCATCTGTTAATTATGTTGTTAACAATGACAACCAAGTCCAAGGTTGCATAGTGATCCCGTGTACTGCATGTAAGTCATTGCATGAAATATAAGGTGTAATTAGGATAGGAATGCAAGAGGTAGAATTAATTAAAAAGGTTTAAAGGACAAATGAAAGGTGCAAAGTAGATACAATAAGGAAACAACCAAGTGGCAGTCTTTCAGTGTAATAACTAATCTTTATCATGGTATAAAGATACACTTACATTTAGACTGTAACTACATATACTACATTATTTCATGTGTTGAGAATACATTGATCAGCCATAATATTAAAACCCAAAGCATTATGCCCAATATTGTGAAGGTGCCCTTTGTGCCACTAGCTCAGCTCTGGCACCTCTGAGCATGACTTCGCAAGATCCTTGGGGGGGGTGGGGCATGCTATGGTGTCTGGCACCAGGATGTTAGCAGTGGAGGGTGCTGTGGTTTGCAGGATGGTGCTCCCGCAGCACTGGGTGTTCTATACCTTTTTTTTATCATAACAATTTGTGCTGCATTGGCTTTCCTGTGGAATCAGACCAGATGGGCTGGCCTTTGGTCCCCATAGGCATACAGTAGATGCGCTTTGGGTGCCCATGATTATGGCACCAGGTTACTGGTATTTAAGTGATAATCTATGTTATTCACTCCACCTGTCAGTGGTCATAATGTTATGGTTGATTGGTGTATATTCAGTGTACAGTATATAGACAAATATGCCATGAAAGCCATTCTCTTCACATAGACTATATGCAAATGTATTTCCAATCCCATATAAGGATACAGTATCTAAAGAAAAGTAACATTACAAATTGTAAAATACTAATAATGCCTCATGCACTAACTTAAACTTTCTCTTCTAATGGGAAAGGTGCACATAAAATGTGTGAGTTTATATATGCAGTTTGTCATACCTGTGTGATGGTGACCGAGGCAGCTGTTATCACTCCACACATGAACGATCCCGCATGCAGCACAAGTTCTAGCGCCAGCAACCATGGCAGCCCCATCATCCCCACATGCTCTGTCATTCAGACAGAAACACACTGAGACCTAGCTAACATTCGTCTGGGAGAAAATGAGTACAGTGACTTGGAGCACGGGTTTCTTTAACGTCAACGCTGTCCCTTGCAACAATGACAGTCTTTTCCATTTGTTGATTTGGTCACACTCTCTCTTACCAATTACAGAAAGAATGTGATGAGTGTGGTTAAAAAGAAGGATTCTTGGTGAAATTATCTGTGCACATCTTGTCCATGCTGGTAACAAACATAAAGTCATCCTTTAGCACTTTTGTCAAGCACATGAAACATCATGTGGAAGAAAGTCGAATTATGAGAAAGTCATGTTCTTTTTAAAGATTTAATTTAATAAATTACAACAAGTGATTAAAAAAATGCATATTATATATACTGTATATATATACTCACCTTTTTCCCCTTTGCACAAAGGTCTACTATCAAAATAAACCCAAAACTTAGAAAAATACCTCTAGTGAAGCATGATGGCGTTGGCATTATGTTTTTTTTCTGGCAGATGTTCTAGTTATCTATTTCTGGAATAGTGCCTTTTTTTTTTTCTTTCATTTTAAGGAATTAATTAAATGGTGCTTGGAGGGATGTTCAACGATTGGAATGGTGTTGATTATTACTTATGGTTTTGATAATACTGTTTATATTAGGTATGCTCCCTAACAAAATCTTCGATATTCCAGGAATAGGTATTTTTATACTGAGAATTAACTAGTTGCACCAGAACTTATTTGGGAGATTGACAGCAACAGAGATCATTCTTAACCAAATGTTTAGGGGTTGGATCTGAGTCTTCTATAAACCTATTCCTTTACCCCACAACATTGCATAACACACAGCAAGCCATTAAACACATGTATTCATTCTGAAATGCGAGTTGGAGTTGTGTCTCTACCACCTGCATTTCTTTCAGGTAGGATGAGCTTCGATCAGGCCAGGACCTTTGCAGCATTGAGGTGATTTGTGTAATAGCAACTTAAAAAAAAAAAGAAAAGTTTTTTTTCCAAAATAATTTGGCTATGGGATAGATAGATAGATAGATAGATAGATAGATGATAGATAGATAGATAGATAGATAGATAGATAGATAGATAGATAGATAGATAGATATTATGAGCTGTTTTGTGTAGATATACAATCCAAACTTAGTCCATTTGAGTCCTAGGTTGTAACCAAAGACATACAGTGATCTGTTTTAACACTACACATCTCATTATGTTCCACAACAGTATGCCCTGTCTTGTCTCGTGCATCTATGGCTGCAGTGTTTGAGAAGCCACTATTATTCCAGGCACAGGAGTCAATCACTCATTGTCTATACCATTTCATCCTGTATACAGGGTCATGTGGCGGGGTTCCATTCCATGGCAGGGCGCACATACACGCTCACTAACACACTACAGGCAATTTGGGAACGCTAATAAGCCTAATTTGCATGTCTGTGGACTGTGGGCGGAAACCGGAGCACCCAGAGGAAACCCACCAAGCACGGAGAGAACATGCAAACTCCATGCACACAGACCCCGAGATGGGAATCAAACCGTGAACCTGGAGGTGCAGCACAACAATGCTAACCACTAAGCCACCATGCCACAATGGCACAGGACTACTTTTGTTAAACTAGTTAACTAGTTTGTTAACTAGTAGTGTGTAATTTTATGTGTCGAATTTGGTAACATAACGGTGCAGTGGTTAGCATGGCTGCCTCACAGCTCCAGGGTTTATGGGCTTAAATCTTGCCTCCTCTATGTGCATGGTAATATTTCCTTCAAGTACCCTGGTTTCACCCCTCATTTCAAAAACATGCTGTAGGCTGATTGTTGTTTACAAATTGATCATAGACTATGACTGAGTGTTTGTCTGTGCTTGGCATCCAATTCAGGTTATTTCCCAGTCTTCCACCATGAGTGTACATAGTAAGTGGTGTGGAAAATGGATGACGTCATCACAGCCGACTGGATTATCTCTCGGGGTAGCGTTCTCCCCAGACCAGCAGGGGGCGATATTCCTCAGCCATAAACAGGAAACTGCACTGAATCAGACAAGAAGCGGGTCTGATGATAGACTGGTTGTTAAAGGTTGCGTGAAGAATTACACTGTATTACACTGTATTTTAAATATTATCTGACAAATGAAACATTCCGTAATTAACACATTTTACGTTGTTTTTAAGTATATCTTTCGCGAAATAATTTAGAATTTCTTGTGCAGCTTCGAAGAGCTTTGCACAACTGGCTATGCGAGTAATAAACACTATGAACTATGAGGTTACATTGATACTGTTCTGGATTAGAGTGATGTGTGTAACAGGTAAGATGTGAAAGTGTTCCAGATTTTTGATCTTTTCTTTAAAATTCTGTTTACACTTAAATTTTAATTTTATACTTTTTTTTTTATCAGCATGTTGTTTTTACGTGGGGTGTGTACAGTTTAGTACTTTGTATGCTTGAGATGCAAAGCTAAATAAAGTATAGAATTTTATGAACTATACTGTATAAATGTTCTTTTATTATAACAAGTAACAAAATAAGACAATAAATAAGCAAATATGAATATATAAAACCTTAAAACTCAGTCCAAAGGGATCAACATAAAAAGTTTTCATCTTCCCTTTTAAGTGTGAATAATATTTTCTAATATAATATAATTCCTACTAACATTATTTATATTTTCTACCCAGGTCATTGTTTCCTCAGTTTATTATATTTATTATTATATTGTTTTATTTAGGGGTGGCACGGTTGCTTTGTGGTTAGCGCTATCGCCTTGCACCTCCAGTGTCTGGGTTCAATTCCCCACAGTTCAAAAGACATGCAGATTAGGCTAATTGATGGTCGAAAGTGTGTGTATGATTTTGCATGTGTGCGCCCTGCGATGGATTGGTATTGTTTAGGTAAAATCACTAAGGTTAATGTTTAAACTACTCTTACTAATTTAAGTAAGAGGAACTACCTCTAACACCTCTAACTTGAAATTTCTCATGAATGCAGGTGTAAAACTGATAGACACTTATAGAAGACTTCAAACCCAATACCATGATGAGTCTGTTAGCCACAGTAAAATATTTGAATGTGGCAAACGAATCCATACGTCTATGAATGACGATCCTGGCTGAGGTGACTCAGAGCCCACTGCAGACGTTCCTGTTAAAGTTCAGCAAGTGGAACATCTGTTCCCTGAAGATTTTCTGAACTTTTTGTGTGGAAGTGACACCTCTGTCCACATCCCCTGTACAGTTCTGACCTTGCTCCCAGCCATTTTCACATGTTTAGGCTAATAAAGGAGTTCCTGGGAGGCCAGCATTTCAGACATGAAGCAGGCATTCCGATCATGGTGTACTGTGAATTTTTTCTACATTGATATTATCCCAGCACTACTAAAAGGGTGGGATAAGTGCATTAGTGTAGCAAGGGGTTATATAAAGAAATAAATGTAGTTTCTACTCTGATAACTGTGTTCTTGTTACTATGATTGCGTTAATCCTGTTTTGACTTGAACACTCCTCATGTGATAGACACATTGACTTCCTTACAACTTGGAACTGAATTGGAGCTAATTGGGAAATATTATATATCTACACAAAATAGTCTATAATATTAAAGCTTTTGGTCTTGGTACAGAGCTGTGTTTGGCAGAAACCCAACACTGCTCATTGCCCTAAAAAACATCCCCAGTGTGCAGAATGTTGGCAGTAGCATAAAGTTGAGTCTTGGTTGATTTTCTGACTAATGCCCTATTTATCCAGATACCAGTTTTCTGACAATCTGTTCTCGGCAGAGATGCAGTTGTACTATATTCGTTTGATCTAATAGTGTCATGTGCAAAACTATAACTAGCTAAACCAAACAATTTCTGTTGATTTCGATTTCTAAGCTAATTGAGGTATATTTTGTGGATACTGTACATCCAAACATCCAGACTCTCATTCTGTTGTTTCTGTTTTGCTCCAGCTGATGAGAGCATGGTGTTGGTTCCTGGTGGAAACATGAAAATAGGAACAAACGTTGCCGATGGCCGAGATGGCGAATCTCCTGCCAGGGCTGTGACAGTCGAGGCGTTTATGATGGACAAGTATCCTGTAACTAACTCTCATTTTAGGTGACTGTCAAAAATGAGTAAGGGGTGACTGAAGAAATTGTTGCTTATTTCGCTGATCATTGATTGTTTATGGTTAAAGATGGGCCAGTATCATTTGCTTTGTTGGGTTGTGAGAACCCCATGATGTACTGTATAAACTCACAGAAACACTAATCTGGAGAGACTGAATGGTCAGAATGATTACAGTATATATGCATTTTGAGTCAAGAGCATTTGTTTTTGTTCTCCAGGGAATTTGTCAGATTACAAAAGTATAAAACAGAGGCTCAAACATTTGGATGGAGTTTTGTGTTCCAGGACTTTGTGTCTGAGGAATTAAAAAGCAAAATCACTCAGAGAATTGAGGTATGAGCACACAGTGACTGCAGATAGTACATTTTCATGGCAGGTTGTTTAATTTTTTCTTTTCTCATCCCTTTTTAGTCTGCACCCTGGTGGTTGCCAGTTGAGAAAGCATTTTGGAGACAGGTAATGTACTAATTTCTTCAGGTATGTACAGTAATGTGCAAAAGTCTTGAGCAACCCCTTATTTTTTATATTTTGCTTCCAAAGAGCCAGACTTGTATGTTTTAATGTAGTCTTGAGGTTGTTACAATTCAAAAATTGGTTGTTTATGTATCTTTAGACACTTTGCAACCCGTCATAGTAAAATATCTATTCCCATTTCTTTAATTTAGCCTACACCATTTAATTTAATTTAAAATAAAGTAATAAAGGGTGGCTCAAGACTTGTGCACAATACTGTAATTCATAAAGTGCTCATTTATATTGTTTATACATGCACTTAATTATGTTTAAACTATAATTAGAATATATAGAGATTTTATTATAATTTTTTTTATATTTAAGGTGTACTGACAATGATCTTTTCTTTCACATCGAGTGTAGCCCAATGGACCAAATTCTACCATCAAAGACTGTCTAGACTCTCCGGTGGTGCAGGTGAGCTGGAACGATGCTCAGGCTTATTGTAAGTGGAAGAAGAAGAGGCTGCCCAGTGAAGAGGAGTGGGAAATAGCTGCACGCGGAGGGCTGGATGGTAAACCACACATCAATCAGCATTGCCGAAGAGTTCTCTTTACCTCGCTGGCTCGTTGTCAATGTTTCACATCGATTCCAATCCTTTCAATGTGTGTTTCAGGAAGGACGTACCCATGGGGCAACAAGTTCCTCCAAAATCGCACTAATTTGTGGCAGGTCAGTAAAGGATGGTTAATCACAGATTATGTATGTATGTATTTATTTATTTATTATGTACTTTTTTCATATAAATTAACAAAATTTGTATCTTGTCAAAGCCGAACATGTCAGTTAATGAGATGTTTTCTGTAGGGGTCTTTCCCAGAAGGGGACACTGGTGAAGATGGTTATCATGGCGTAGCTCCTGTAACTGCATTTCCTCCACAGAATAATTATGGTACACCAGCATACTGTACATCATAAAACATTTATGAAGAGAATTACTGCCAGGACAGTATTACTGTATATATATGCTTGACATGTCATGACGTGGTATGATGTGCCCTCCCAGGACTGTATGATATGTTGGGTAATGTTTGGGAGTGGACGTCTACACGTTTTACTTCACGTCAGATCATGTATGTCCTGCGTGGTGCGTCATGGATCGACACAGCTGACGGATCAGCCAATCACAGGGCACGTGTCACTACACGGTCAGTACTAACTTCCTCTTACTAGTTGTTCTTCAAACATACTGTTTATTGCATGTGGCCTACTTCCTCAGTACCTTTACAAACATACTTTATTATTGTTGTTTGTGAGGAATGAAGTTTTTTCTACTTCGTCTTTATGTTTAGAATGGGGAACACGCCAGATTCAGCCTCAGATAACTTGGGCTTTCGCTGTGCTTCGGACTTTAAGGCCAAAAAACAGACCAAGACCAAAGGAAAAACTGAGCTTTGAGGAGCTGATGGATAAATCAATGATTATGTTGGCAAGCAGATACTTTAATAATACATCTCTCCTGTGGAGACCAGAGACATTAATTATGAAAAATCATTCCACATAATACTGGGAAAATAAAAACAGCATTTTAAATGTGCCTGTTTTCTTTTTATTTATATATTTTTTTAATATTGTTCCAATTATTTAAAATGTTAATAATTATAGAATTTACATATATAATCACTGCTGACCAGCACCAGTTATTATTATTATTATTATTATTGCTCAAAATCTTTCAATCTGTAATTTTGGTTATGGTGTTTACAGTGTTGTACACATTGAAAATAATAGGGGAAAAAATTATATATAATTTCTGCCCAAATGTATAATGGAAAAGGATGTTTGAAGAATGGCAGGTTAAATTGACTCAGACATGAATGCAAAACTGATTATATTTCAAGGTATTATACAGTATATTTGCAGTTCAGAGAGCTCGGCCAGGGAACATTACAGAAATGCCAAGTTAATGTCAAGTTATTTTTTTCTGAAATCTGAGTCAGTTTCATTTCAAATGTTGTTTTATTTCTCTTTTCATGTATATTTATATTATATTTATATTATTACAAAATCAGTGAGACATAACTGGTCCTAATTGTGGAATCGCCCATACGTCCAGCCATCCTTCACTGTACTTTCCCCCATATGTGTAACTCATTTAAATTCGAATAAAATTAAACTTATTAAAGTTTTCCAAACTCAGCAGTATGCATCCTAGTGAGTTATGTCTAAACAGGTGAGGATGGCAAAAGTTATTGGCATGATCATGGTTAAAATATATTTAAATATATTATAATATTGTGTGGCCCTAATGAATTGTATAAGTGTAAAACAACAACACCAATAATAATAATTATAAATTGTAGGTAATTTGTGAGCCAGTGCCCTCTAGTGGCTCAGAGACAAAATTCAATCTCATGAACCTAACCTTTGAATTTGCAGAAACTTTGTATGAATTTGTATTGAAATCATTTTAGAGCAGCAGTGTTTTTTTTTTTTAAACTCGTGGTGAGGAACAAATTTATTTTTAGAACATTATTCAAGTGTTTACAATAATATTTGATTATTTCTTAGAACTTATCTTATTCTAATCCTGACTTTTCCACTGACACATTTGGTTCACATCAACATTATTTGCTTGCTACATGTTTTTAAGGTTATTAAGGTTTGGATGAAATGAAAATGAAAAGATCACGGAACCCCTGACAACAACGGCTTTAAAGACATTACTCTTGTTTAATGCTTTATAGAATGATTCATTCTGTAGTGACCTTTTTGCAGTCATGTGACACAGTCTCACAGGGTCCTCAAGGACGTCTCGCTCTCCTCATCAGCAATAGACAGCAGGATGAATTTGTGAGTGTTCTCAAATAGAGCTGCTCTATTTTGAGTCTGTCCTTTCTTCACCCAGTGACCGAAGATCTTAAAGGCACAGACATTGATTATCTTCTGCAGTGGTTTGATGGCATAAGGGTCACTGTAATTTACTTCCATAGTTAGTTGCATAGATAGTTGCAATAGATGTGCATGGTAGCCAGTATGTTACGGCAGATAACCTGGGAAATAATACACTTATTTGTACTTACTTACTCTGCAGTTGAACAGTAAGTCAAAACAACAACATTGGGGGAAAATGGAAACAAATCAGCTCTATGCTTTTATGTTGAACTTCCTGTAAGGGCTGAAATTATGGAGTTCTGCTACATCATATTGCACAGAGGATCTTTGCCCGTGTTGTTTTTTTTTTTTTTTTCCAATCCACCACCAGTAACCTGGACATCTATAAGAACACTATGCAGCAGACTGTTTACAACCTGTTACAACAAGTGTCTTTCCACAACAGTGTGTTTCCACTTTAATTAAATTCCTTGAATTTAGGTCTGATGAGCTATTTCAGCTGATTTGATTTATATACATACATGTAAATGGGTCATCTATTCCATTCATAAAATTTGAAAAGCATGGTAATGTTAAGCGTTGCTACAAATCAAAACCTACCCCTGTGAATGACCTTATACTGTTTGTACACAGTATATATCAATTTACTCTTTATTTATCTGCCATTCAGTTGAGTTAGTTGCTTATCTGGGCCTTTGTAACCAAGGAATTTTTAAGCAACTGAACTGTCACACGTTTTAGTTGACCACTCCTGATTATGAGGAACTAAAATTTCCAGAATTACACAATTCCTTAGCAAGTTCCTATTATGCATTGCCAGTGCACAGTAGATACAGTGGTTAAATAACAGAAGTGACAATTGTGCAATAAAATTCTTGCATGCACTCAGACATTTTGCTGTGGAGTGTGAAGTGGCTGGGATGAAAATCAGCACTTCCAAATCTAATGCTGTGGTTCTGTTCTGTGAAAAGAAAGTCCTTGCCCCTTTGAGGCTGTGTTTAAGGGATCTCATTGATGATGGGGGAAGAAAAAAGCTTATTTCTCAGACCAGTTTCTATTTTATTCTTGACTTATCCTCACCTAAGGTCACAATTACAGGTCTTAAGAATAGGATTCCTCTTAGAGTTGCATGGCTTACTCTCCATGATAAAGTACCTGGAGTGACTGTATCCTTAAGATTTCTGTCCGGTGGTCTGTAGCTTATAAACACACACTGTACCTTTAGGCTACTCTATATTACCATATTACAATATTACTATGTGAAACTGCATTGCAGACATAGTATTCCTCACTATGTCTTGTTGATCCCTACCAGTATAAATTGGTTACTTGAGGTAAATTATTTTAATTCGTTATCAAGGTTTAGATCTAAATACTGGACAGCAGTCTAGTAGTTCATGATAAAGCCCCTTAATACTCTGGGCCTTTCGGGTAGCAAAAGGGAAAGTTGTTTGCACAGTCGTTTGGGAGATTATGAGTTGCCTATTATGAGAGAAACCTAATGATGCCACAGCCATGCATGACAAGAGGAAGTCTAAAGGGCACAGTTGGCAATGATGTTAGCTGGGTTTGAGTGGTAGCATGTTCTCTCTTTCCCTGTCAATCACAGGTACACTAACTACTGTAGGTGTATCTCAGATGTATGTGAGCTCATGTATGTGAAAGATGGTGGATAGCCTCTAAAGGATTCTCATTATAAGGGCAACAAAGCTAAAGTGTAGCATGTCAAGGTTAGAGTTACCCAGACCTGCCCTTGGATCCAGACCTGGGTGGTAGAATCTGGTGACTGTGCCACCCAAGTCATCAAGTCAGGCTCAGCCCGAAATGGTCAGCTAGAACCATTATGTGGGGGGTCACCACCTGTAAGAGGTTGGATTGAGGTCAGGTGCAATACCAGCTGGGTAACTGAAATAAGGGGTGCCGTCCTTAGTGGACTAGAAATTTGCAATGGGAACGGCTTTGTGAAATAAAAAATAAAAAATCACTTCACTGGTAATATGTGAGGTAAACGATATGCACTTGTCCCACCTCACATATTGAGTATTTTTCCCTCCAGTTAAGTGACATTACTTTTACCAGAAGCCAAATTCCCATGAGAATCTTACCTTGCCAGTAAAGTGAGATTTCTTGTTCCCATTGCAAAGGTCCAGTTCACTGAAGATCACATTTTGTGTTTTAGTGGCTCTACTCCAATGGAATTGTGGCTACGTTCCCTGAAAATCTTCCTAAAAATGTTTCTGTGACATTGAAAAAATGCCTAGTAGACCAAAACCATGCAGATCCTCAACTGATTATTTTATTATATAGACCTGTCACTGAGGTACTGAGGCATACAAAGTATTTCACAATGTCTGAGCGGTCATATTTCCCAGCTAGGATCATTCAAAGCATCAGCATCTGCTTCCTGTGCCAGAATGCCACAGCTCCAATTAAAGAGAAAAATCTTTATCTAGATAGCCGGCATGATTGGGCTCCTTGAAACACTATAATTTCATCAGTTAAGAAACCTGGTGTTCCACAAAACTCTGAGGGCAGGTATGTAATTTTTACACCCTAAGGTGCCGATTACGTCCACTAAACATTAATACAGGCCTTTTTCATCCCTATTTTTGAATGAGAATATAAGTACAAGTTTAATATCCCAGTTAGTGTAAGAGGAATGACTACAGAATGACTCACATGCCCTGGTTCTATCTGGAGGGAGAAGCCAAAGTCAGTCAACTTAACTGTCATGTCGTCATCTAACTGGCTTTAGGTATAGGATTATGTTGTAAGTATGAAGAAATTCCACCACCTCCAGGAGAACATGCATGATCTTTCTGTTTCAGAACAAGGCATCTAATGAGGACTCATATGTGTGGTTAGCTTTGGCTGTTATTTTCTGTAATGATTCATGATTCACTGTAATGTGTTAAGAGTATTAAAACTGCAATATTTAAGCTGCTGTTGCATGACAACGAATTGCCAACACCCATCTTAACAGCCTGGTTTACAGCATTTCACTGAAAGACTCAAACAATCCTAAACCTCATCTGTAGGCGTGTGTGAAATTATTGAGGATGATGTCTCTTACTCCTGAATAGTAGTTTAGGAGAGCAAGAGTTTGGGTAAAATCAGCAAAATATGCGAATGCAAGCCACATTCCACCTCCTTATGAAGTGTGTGTGTATATGTACAGTATGTGTCTGTGTGTAAAGCCAGTATTTTAACAATATTTCAGATTCCATCAAGTTTATTGTCCTAATTACTATATTAAAAGTTGAGAGAGCAAAACAGGTTCTAACCTTATCTTTTTTCACTTAGAGTCACTTACTCAGTGATGTAATTGTCAAAGAATGTAAAGTGAAAGACAATAAAGCATTTATATTATAGCTCATTATAGTTATAACTACATAATTAATTCAGGGTATTCAATAACCGGATATATAAGAAGTGATGCACAGTGTTTGTGATATCGCTGGAAGGGACTAAGTGGAAGCTGTTCTAAGAAACAGTAACTAAATCTGTTTGTGCTATTTGTGGCTAAGGACAAATGAGAATAGATCTGGGTGCTTAACACAAATAAGAAGGGAACAAGATTTATATACATATTTAGTTAGGAAATTAAGCATTTGTCCTACAGCTGGTATCACTTTTAAATCAGTTAATACCAAATGTGACAAGGTCACCTTAAAACAACATAAGCAAGAAATCTTTAGACAAACCAGACTCAAAAATTAACACATCCTCTTGTAAGCGACACCTCATATAATTCATTCTTTCTCTATACTGCTTATCTGGAAGAAACAGGAGGAAACATACCAAGCATGGGGAGTACGTGCAAACTCCATGCACATTGACTCGAACCCTCAACCCTGGATGTAACAAGGCCACAGTACTAACCACTACGCTATATTTCCACCGACTCCTGATATTAGGATTGTTAAGGCAAACAGACCAAATGAAAAGATGATCAGTATGAGTTTATTTTGAATAAGAGACTAATTGAAAACAGGACAGTCTTCATGATCACAGCATCAGTTCTTGGGCTACAGTATTAGAGATTATTCACTGAAGCAAGGGTGAGTCTTGCGCATAAACAATTTTTGTAAAGTGCTAATATTAATTATATCTATGCAGTTAGATGTAAGCAAAGGTCAAGTATGAGGCTGTTCAAATAGATAAACTCTCAGCATGCTCCTTGGTTGCCACAGCAACAATACACAGAAATACTGAAGTGTTTTTCATATACAGTGAGGTCAATAAGTATTTGATCACCCTGTGATTTTGCAAGTTCTCTTCCTTAGAAATCATGGAGAGGTCTACAATTTTCAGCATACAGTAGGTGCATTTCCACTGTGAGAGACAGAATCTAAAAAGAAAAATCCGGAAATCA
>JAQMYK010000011.1:8278137-8292321 GCA_030014345.1 Clarias buthupogon | reverse complement strand
CTGTTCTTGCAAGAACTATTACAGAAAGGCTGACCTCTGTGTCTTAAAATAACAACTAACTGTTGTTTTTGTTGTTGCTACGTAATTACCTAATTCCATATGTGTTATTTTATAGTTTTGAAATCCCCAGTATTGTTGTAGGATGTAGAAAATAAATCACTAAACAAAAACAAAGACATTTGCAAGTGACCCCAAACTTTTGAACGGTAGTGTATATTAGATTATATATATTAGTTTAATTAGAACAACCTACTGTATGTCATTTAATAAAAAAAAATTATGAACACTTTTGCATTACTTTTTTGTAACAATTTAAACATAAACCACATAAAATTCCACATAATCAGTGTATCAGCATAATATGGGTGTGTTTCATTATTTGAAATATGAATATGAAATTTGTTATTATTAGTTTTAAAAGCATTTGGTGCATTGTCTGATGTGGGTTATTCTATAGGCTTGGTAATTTCTTGTTTGTATAAGGCACGTTGCAAAGACAAACTAGATGATGATACACATATGAGTGTCCAAAAGTTAATTAATACTTTTTGTTTTTTCTTAATGCTTTTTGTTGATCTTGCAGACTAATTTAGTAAGCTTGCGTTCCTGACAGTTGGTTTCTAGGAGGGACCATTATTAAAAGTGAATGATAAAGAGTTCAGGTTCTACAACATACCATAAATAGTACTGAATAGACGTAGATGAAAGGGTGTGTGTGGGTGTGAGTGTGAGTGTTCTACACTCTCTCTGTCTTTTTGGCTGCAGTTTTTAGTAGATGTTTTTAAAGACTTGCTTTATTTAAGACTAAATTGAAATTGAAAAGATTGTAAGATTCTATCAGTTATGGAAGTTGCCCTGGATAAGAATTTCCGCAAGTGTGTATTAAATCAGAACAGAAATGAGGTCACTGGTATGTGTAACTGTGTCTCTGCAGGAGGGCACTCAGATAATGCATTTTCACACCTTACACTCGCTATTTCACTCCTCCAACAAACACACTGTTTCGTGTTTATGTAAACGATCTCCTGTTTTTACAGCCTATGAGCACACAGTATGGGAAAAAATCTATTTTGCTTGTTTATGCCTGGGCCAACCAGTCCTAAATATCTGTGTATCTAAAAATTACTGAAAGTTTACATAATTCTGTACTTTACCTTCATACAATTCTAACAGGATGATGTGCAGACCATCCTTCACCACCAGCTCCTGAGTCAGCAGCAGGCAGAACAGACCCAGAAGAAGTCCAGAGGTTTTGGCGTACTGCGACGCTCCAAACAGCCTAGTCCACTCCATTCTCCAGTCCTGAGTCGAGCATCTTCTCCTGCCTCTCATTCCCCAAACACACCTGTGGCCCAGCGCTGGAAAGACAGACTGATACGAGGACGTGCCAGTCAGCCTTCCTCTCCAGTCCGCAGCCAGCCAGAAAGCCCGTTCCAACTGGATTCTTCAGGCAGCAGCAAGGACGATAGTTTCCAATCAGTCTCTCTTGACTAAGCATTACTTGATATTTGTATTATAGGCTACACAACTGTCTAAAAAACCTGAAGGTGTCAACTGCTGCTGATTTCTCATGAGTGTGTTGTTTTGGGAGTACATAATTTATCTACAGATTAGCTTGTGTGTTACTTGGTGCCATATTCCCAAAAACTGCTATGCACAAATTCTTTTGTTGTAAATTATACAGTATATACTTTTTAATGATGTAGAGAATAAAATGACTTTTATCTATAGAAACAACCATTGTGCTGCTGTTGTTGTTGGTCTTTCGGCTGCTCCCGGCAAGGGGTCGCCACAGTGGACCATCTGGTCCACACATACAAGTTTGGCACAGGTTTTACGCCGGATGGCCTTCCTGACGCACCCCTCCCATTTTAAACGGGCTTGGGACCAACACTGCATCCAGCACTCACACTAATTTACACTTTATATATATATATACAGTATATACAGAAAATGAGGCAAATGAATGTCCATTACAAACAGGTTCTCCCATTTTCATTCAAAGACCTTAGTCCTACCCCTGACTTTTTGTAGTTTGATACTTTCTTCATTTTTGCACACAATATTAAATGCCTTTGATGTGCTATATTGACATCTGAACGTCATGTCCACAAAATAGAGACCAGATATTGTGTCTGCTTGTATGTCTTACTGCATGGGGTGACCCACATGAGAAAAAGTCCAACAAGACCAGTTGGTGAGATGTAAGCAACCTGCCAGTGTGAATACAAAGATATACAGTAGAAGCTATATACATACAGTACAATAATTCTAACTATACACAGGTTGTTCCTACTGAGTAATCTGAATGGACAAGAGGCATTCCACGAGTGGTGAATACGCACAACAGCACTAGGATGTTTAACAGGTTTTCTAACAATCATTAATTACGCAGAGTAATTGTTAATCACACTGCCTGCCAAAACCTACATTCAAACCCAGTCACGGAAGCACATTCAGCAAGAAAACACACTTGGTAACATTGTCATCTTAAACAACACTGTCTCCTTACTAAATGCATATAAGTCATTCTGAATTTCCCCTGAACCGTCCATGTTGTACTGATCAGCTACTTTGAGCTACAGATCGAACTAGCTTCTAATACAAGGCTGGATTCCTCTCTAACCCCTAATCAAGGCACTGCTTAAAATGTGGAACAAGTGATTCTACACCCTTGTGCCCTGGCTTTCCAGTTCATGCTATTCAACCCTGGAAGTTAGCTGATATTTTAAAGTTGAATAATCGGAAATATAATCTAAATCTCAGGACCTATGGTTTATTCTTTTCACCTATGGCTACATAGTACTGCTAAGACTTTAATTTCACCCGTTAATAACACTAAATGTCGATCACTCTTAGTCACCAGCTCCGCCAGGCACAGAAGATTGTGTTGGTGGGGCCAAATAATTAGTTAAATAAACAAACATTAATCTGTTGACAGTAGATGGTGTTTGTGGAACTGTTGCATAAGTGCCCAAATGCTTAAGACGTCACAGCCATACAGATATTCAGTGTAACAGCACTCCCTCTTGTGTGATACTGCTTTTAAAAAAACGTATAAATGACATGACACCATCAATGTTCTCAAAACCTGTATATTTATTTAGTTGGACACACACTCACATTAAAAAATTAAAATAAAACTATCAGCATGCAATGACAACATCCTCACAAATCGACTTCAAGTTTTATAAGATAACACAAAAATAAAATAACACAAAAACATTAACAGTAACAGGATCAATTCACCTGCGCAAATAAGCGTCGGTGCAAGAGTTTGGCCCCAAGTATCGCTTTTTGCAATGACAGTGCAGCGATTCTGTGCAGCATCTCATTCTACATCTCTGGATTAATTGTATACATCAATTATGAACATGAACCAGAAAGTTAAAGGTCCTCATTTGTCAGATTTAATAAACTTGACAAACTATAACGCAAGTATTATGTTCTATATTACATTCTGTTTGTGGTACACTCAGTCACGAATGAAAGAACCATATACATCCATATACTGTACAGTACAAGTGTAATGTATTGTGCTTTAAATACTGGTTACAAAAAAAAGCACAAAAACACAAACTAATCAGTTAGATGAACCATAGTAATGCACACAAGACATTTATGTGAGAACATAATCCATGATTAAATTTATCCACCAGGACCATGAGCTATGGTCTCTAATGTTCCACACAAACAAAGCAAAGTTTCAAGTATTTCACCAATTACACAACTAATATCTAATACGTTATGAGTATTACATGGCAATGAAAATGACTGAAAGGGAAATGTCACATTTGTTCCTGAAATGGAATGGATACAATCAATTAAAGCTGCTTTGTTAGGAAAAGTCCACAGCTTTAGTAATGTGTAAAGGCAAAGCATTCTGTCATCAAGACACCAAGATTGTTCGCACTTCATATAGGCTTTAAAGAAAGAATCATTATACATCTTTCAAAATAAAAATCCATTATAGTGCTAGTTATATATTACTTTGCTACGAAAAATATTTGGGAAAATACACATTTCCTAGTTAATTTACACACTCGAAATACAACCCATCTACTACAAACAACTGGCAGTTTAAGTACCTACTACAGTGTTTAACCATGATCCATCTACATGGTTATCACATACTGTATGTGGACTTCAATCTGGGAAAACACACCAAACATTTGGTGTTTAATTCTGCAGCATGTTTTATATATTCCATATATTTTCATATATTTCTAAACATACAGTATACTGTAGGATTACACTAGAGAGTTACAAACAACTAACAGCCATAAAATATAACTATTTACTTCTGATTAATTCATGAATATTTTTAATATAGTTATATAAATTGCATTTTAGTCACAAAAGACATAGACACATCCAGGACGACTTACAGGTGGCCACATATGACACAGTGCTATAGGACCTGATGAAGAAATATTTTCTGAGTATAATAACCGGCAGCATAGCTCTTAGAAATTAAAGGATTTTATTTACATAAAGTATGGTACTTTTGGTTAAAAGGTCAGTTCAGACACAACTCAGGTTTAAACAATTTTCCCTAAGATAGTGAAGTCAGTTTGAAAACTTGAGGCAGATTTAGACAAGTGTGCAAGCGTGGACAAATGATGAACATTTTTGTAGCTAATTACTAGACACATAAAAGCTCCAGTGTGCTGCCAAGTACTAGTTACGTGCTTGGAAACCTAACTGGCCAGTTTAAAAAGACCATGACCATCTCGTTAAATTTCGTACTGTATTAGTATTGATTAGGCTAAACAAACCAAAAAGAATTTTCATTTAGCACTTGTAAAATCAAAGAAGTGTCACCAAATTGTTGCCAAGCATTTCGGCAATAAGCTGTGCTGATCATGCCTAACATCACAAGTTAAAAAATTATAAAAATGTTTGAAATGTAATGTTTGAAAGGTGCTAGCCTTAAACATATAGAAGAAACATTTGCACTGCATTGATTTGTTTTGTCAACGTTTCCATATACCAGCATGATCGTAAAAACACTGTCAGTTCATCAATGTGCATGATCCTAACCTGGCGTCTGTAAACTATATTTAATCCAACTATGGATTAAGAGGAAAATTGTGTAAATTCGATCTTTTGCAAAGCTCTGAACTTTCACCTTAACACATAACAATATTCCATTCTTATGACTACCAAAGTAAACAAGCAAGCCCACAACTGAAACCTCTACTTAAACAAATTTCACAAAATTCATAAGACGGCCAGAACTGGCAGTGCTTCCAAAAACTAGCTCTAGAACAAGATGTCTAGATGTCTGCTGCAGTAGTGGTAGTCTCAGTGCTTGTGTACGACAGTGAGGGGTTCATGTACAATTTAAAACAGTGCCAAAAAGACAGGCCACTATTGCATAGGCATCTTTAGACATTCGATTAAATTAATTCAAACTAAACACATCATGAAAAGTTATCTGAAAGTAACAGTAAAAGCAAAGTGTCAAGACACAGGGAAAGACAAGATCAGGAAAGGAAGCGTTTAACTTTTTTTTTTTTTAAGGAAGATTAGGAAGAGTGACACCTACAGTTGGCTGTAATGCAATGTACTGAGTTCTAACCACTGTTAAGTAACAAAGGAGACCAGCTAACCATCCGCTAATTCAGTGTGACTGAGTGTTGAAACAGTGCAACTGGATGGACAGTACTGTGCAATTGTCAAAGGCATCCTACAGTTATAATAAAATTTTGTCTTACATGGCCTCTTCACTGACCATTTTTCTTTCTTTATTGATCATTAAGGTAAAAAAAATAATCCATATAATGTTTAACTTTATAATTATTAATTATTATACAATATTTATGTGGCAACCTGGGAAAACCCAAGATCTGGGTTTAAGAATTATTATAATACTCATTTCAATATCACTGAAGGTATTTTTATAGCATTTATAGTGATTTATACTTTTGCACAATACTGCATATGTATTAAAAAGTCATGGACAAAAGATTTCTCTAAAATGGAACTAAAATAAGGTTAACCTACGGACTAATTCCGCCAGGGGACTAGGACTTCACGAATGTGACGAGAGAACTGATAAAGTCCAAAGGCTTGTCAGCATGGATCCAGTGACCGGCATCAGGGATGTACTGGATATCTGCATACGGAAAGAGCCGCTGGATTTCAGGGTAATCCTCAGAGCTGGAGAGGTGGAGAAAGAAAAAGTACATTAAATATCAACTGTTTTGATGGGATTAGTTTCCCAGAATTAAACATGTTTCATAAATAAAATATATCCGTGTCTCTTCCACAATAAAAGAACCTCAAATTGCCATACAGTAAATTAAACAAGTCTGAGAACATTCAAACCTACTCTAATTTACATAAGGAAAAAATACTAGGCCTGCAACTAACGATTATTTTAATAATCAATTAATCAGTTTTTTTCAGTTATTCGATGAATGGGATAAAATAGAAAAAAGAAGAAAAGCATTAATTTCCAACCCTTTATTCAAAAACATAACTAAAATCTCTAGAAAGTGCACAAACATGTTGCTCCTTAGTTATAATAATAATAAAATAAAAATGGACTAACACAAAAAACATAGACATGTACTGTATACTTTACATCTGCCAAATATATACAGTGGAACCTTGGATTACGAGCATAATTCGTTCCGGAAGTGCGTTCGTATTCCAAAACACTGATAAACCAAAATAAATTTTTAAAACACACTAACAGAATCACTGCTGTAAAGTAAAAATAAAACAAATTTATCTGCACTTAACCTTTGAAAATAATCGCGACAGAGAAGTGTTTCTGTGTAGAGCAGAGAGAAAGTGTGTGTGTGTGTCTGTGAAGGTGAAAGTAGGAGGGGTCTGTGTGTGTGTGTGTGTGTGTGTGTGTGGCACGGTGTCCAATGACGCGCGCACAGGCAAAGAGCAGGCTAAGCCTTGAGCAGGGAGAAAAAAATTATTTTTAACGTCTCTAAAGAGACTTGCTTCTGCTTTACACGCGCGCTGTACACACACGCATACAGACACAAAATAAAATATGTTTTACGCACACACACGTGGTCACAGTGTTATAGTTATAATAATGTGCCGGTGCCACTCTAGGCAAAAGTTATTGAGTGTGAATCAGAAAAGATTATAATTCAATGTACAAGGTTTTGACATAACAAAACTGACTTTTCAGCAAATACCACAACTAAAATCCTTCAGAAATAATATATTCTTCAGTGATGTTTAGTTGTACTACACAGCTCACAAAGTAAAGGAGGACACAATACAGAAATAGTACAGTCACAGCAAAATATAAGCTATAAGCTAACCCTAACCCTAGCTATATTAATAATAGTAACAATAACATCATTGGATCTCTGTGTAATGTACATATGGATACAAATGTTCTGAAACAAAAAGGTAAAAATTGTGGAATTCAACCGTTTTTTAGAATTTGAAACTGTTTTTAGAAATGGAAAAATGACATTGTAAAAAATGAAGGTTGTGGCAATTTAAGAACCAATTTTCAAGAAAACTAAGGTGCTGTTACCTGAGGTATTCAGAGTTACTGCCGCCCAGAAAGAGTGTCGGACCATCATAGGTTGTGTTAAACTCGGGGAAACCCATGAGATCCATCAGGTGATTTGAGATGGCCTCCAAATTTATTCTCCAGGCATAGTGTCCATTCTGCTCTATCAGATTAGTGAGGAGGAAATGCCGGACTGAGTGTTCCTGTGCACAAGGCCAGAAACAAGAGATTTAAAATGTACATACAGTATATACTCACATACCTACTACCCACCATGCATGTTAAGACTAATAGTCAATACTCATAAAACATAAAACTAAGTTATATATAAATTTTTTATAGAATATTAGGTGCTTTAAACCGGGACCACAGTCATGCTGTTTTCACGTCTGAAACACTGGCCTCCAAGGAATTTCTTTATTTGCCCAGACATGTGGAAATGGCTTGGAACGAGATCAGGGGTGTACAGGGGATGTGGCAATAACTTCCAGCCGAGTTCCTGTATGGTGCAAGTATTGTGCAAGTGGAGAATTTACTTTCCCACCTTGGTGGTCGAACCAGGCTGTATTTTTCATTAAAAGAAAGCATAACTAAAGGAGTTCCTGGGAGGCCAGAGTTTTAGACACGAAGCAAGCGGTCCGATCCTGGTTCCGGCATGCGAAAAAAACTTTCTACCTTGATGGCATCCAAGCACTAGTAAAATTCTGGGATAAGTGCATTAGTGTAGCAGGGGAATATATAGAGAAATAAAAGGAGCTTCCATGCTCATAACTGTGTTCTGTTATTCTGCACTATGAAAAGTCCCGGTCTGACTCGAATGGCCCTCGTAGTAATAATAATAATAATAATAATAATAATTTATATAAAAAATAGACTAACATAATGAGGCACATTACACAATTAAATAATTAAAACCTTAAAATAAAGTGAACCAAGAATTAGATTTAGGCATTTTAAGTACAGACACAAAAAAACAAACAAAAGACTACATGTTCATAAAGCAGACCAAGCAACAGAACCCACAATCTTGCATGCTTACTTTAACATGATTTCGTAGCTGATCTTCAGCCAATCTGCGCGCAGTTGAGCGTGGAATGCTGCTAGGTACCTTCACCTCCTTCATAGCCTCGATATAGCCTTTCATAAATATACGACCTGATGTTGGAACAGGACTGATGTCTACCACGACGAGCCGCTCCACCAAACTGGGCTGCCATTCATGAAAAAGTGAAAATATGAACAAAAGGTATGACTTCTGTCTTTACGATTAAAACACATAGACAATTTAGAAAATACCTGTGACAATGCTGTAGTCATTGCAGTTTTGCCACCCATGCTGTGCCCGATGAGAATACACTTTCCAATGTGCAGCTGGTTAAGCAGCTGCTTCAGATCGTTAGTCATTGCCTCGTAAGTCAAATCCGGGCTGTGTGCGCTATGGCCGTGGTTACGAGCATCTACTGTCAGCACCTGACTGGACAAGGTACAGTTAGGACACGAGCAGGCATAACAAGCATACTTCAAACTGGAGCATGGAATCAATACTACTGTTCCTTTTTATACCACAGTACTGTTAAATTCTTGAATCTGTTATTAGAATGTGTTGATTAATTTTCTAGATTAGCCCGAGCAGCCCGGAAAATAGCGCTGGCTGCAATTTAAATCACATGCTTATATTAAAGAGTGTATTCTAATGTGATACCATTTCTAAAGGTCCCGCTCATTCACAGGAACGTGTACAGCACATACTCCACTTTAATTAATAATAAATCAAGAACTAAATTGTTTTAAAGGCAAAATTTAACAGTTATTAATTTTTTTTAAATCCTTGCAAGTTGCAGTGGTATAAAAGAAATAAAGCACTTCACGGCAATAAAAATAAGAATCAACTTTAGGTAATTTGGTAATTTAGTTTTGCATCAAATAATGTCTCTCCTTCATTGGTTATTTTCTCAAAACAGAAAACTATGCAGTGGCATGTTCCTGACAAAATAGAGGAAATTTTCATATCAAACTGTCAGCATGTAAGAAAATCGTGTCCTCTCCCGTACCTTTCGGCCTGTCCTCTGCACTAGAGACTTCGCTATTGCGTGGAAGTTTGATTTGCTGCCAAACAAGCCATGCAGAAAGACAAGTGGAACGCCGTCTTCTTTCCCGTCGTACACATCATAACTCAGGTTAACAGGGCTAGAACAGAACATACAGTATTATTACTATGATTGAGTAACTCGCAAACAAACTGAATATGATCTGATGATGGGCAATTTCAGTCTTCTATACTGTATATGTGACAGACACTTACAAAGTGTCTCAGCACCTGCACAAGCGCTGTGTGCCTCAACAAAACAACAATCAAATATGAACATACTATATTATAATTAAACATATATAACAAGTGACAGGATAATACATCTTTAACAAATGCCTTTAAAAAAAACTGCTTGCAGAAGACATCATGTGACATAAAAGAAAACACCTAAATAAAAAAATTTAAGTATAAATTTCCTGTTAAGGAATAACTGATCCAACACAAAGCTTGTTATACAATGTTTTAACTGCTCATGGTTTACTAAAACAAAACAAAACAAAACAAAACATGATCAAATAATAATATGAGCAGTCAGGAACAACTTGCTGGAAGTGACAACTCAGACTGGTGGTAGCTTATAGATTATTCTGCAATCGTGTGCAGGAATAAAGAACATTTTGAAATTTAACCATTTTACAGTGGTCTGTTGTTTACATGGGCTTCATTTTTGCTGTTGCTTGATGTGTTTGAATGCACAAAATTCACAGCAAAGTGTACAGCATGTCCATACATTTTACAGGCCTGAATAGTTTTTTAAATTCATACCAAGATTGTCTTTTCATGTTTCTTATAATCTCTTCCGTTGGTGTATTTGATATTGTGAATGCATGTTTTGCTGACTGACACAGATCTTACATGTGAACAGGATGCATGAATGCCACAGGATGAATACCACAATGCCTGTCTGTGTCCCTTTTATTTCACGTGAGAACAATAGCTTTTACAAGGTTGGCTTGCACTCAGGACTGATGTTAACATCGTAGTGCAGTATCTATAGGATATGTTTATACATTACTGTAGGGAAATAAATAATTTTATGAACGTCACATGTCTTAACCTTTACAGGCTATTAAGGAACAGGTCACTCCATACATAATTTCATTCAATTTTTTTTTCTTTTTCCTTTTAGTGCAATTCTTATTTGCGCTATCCACCTTGCCAAAGCATTACATTTATGACCAATACTTCTAAAGAAAACCGAAATAATCATAATTAAATAATTCTATGAAACAGAAATTTGGTTTGGCCTGCCACCAGTATTTGTGGCAGCGGTGTGTGTGTGACGTGTGTCACAGGTCTGTCACAGCCTCCCTCGAATAATTAGATTAAACTCATTCATTCATTCATCTTCTATACCGCTTTATCCTGTTATCAGGGTCGCGGGGGGGGGCCTGGAGCATATCCCAGGAGGCTTTCGGGCACAAGGCAGGGTACACCATGGACAGGGTGCCAACCCATCGCAGATTAGATTAAACTTTCATGCCATATTGTAATGTGGGCATGGTACGATCTGCTAACTTCTTAAAGCAGGGGTTCTCGATCCTGGTCCTCCATGTCTGTGCTATACATTTTAATGTTTTCCCTGCTCTATCACACCCACTTTAATCAGAAAAGGTTGTCAATTAAGCTGGGAAAACAATAAAACCAGCAGGCCAGGCAAAGGGTTCATCCAGGACCAGGGCTGAGAACCACACACTGCCTTAGAGGAATAACAAAAATACACAAATAACAAATAAATTAACACCAAACTAACTATGCAAATAGTAATAATATGGTAATAATACTGTAAGAGAAAACTGAGGGAACATGTAGAGATAAATGTGTGGAAAAGCAGATGAAGAATTTTCCACATTTACATTTATATTAACAGTTCAGTTTGGTCGCACTATTATCAGTGCTTTCTGCTGTGTAGAACATGTTGCACCAGTTCATTCGCATGCAGTGACATGGTTTTTTTGTGGTCTGAGTGTGTATATTTATCAATACTTTGCACGCAGTATGGAAAAGTGCTTTGTTGCAAAGAAATGTGTTCCATTGGCTTTTCACCTGTTTGGACCCTGAAAGCAACCCCGTGAGGAATAAGATTCACTTGAAGTGAAGACAACGGTGCAATTTTGGCTCGCAGCTGAGCCGAAAACATTTTTCAACAAAGGAATACGAAAGCATGTTGACAGATGCACAAAGTGTATTGAAAGTCTATGAGATTTTGTTAAAAAATTATGTATTTGTATTTTCTAAAAGTTTTAAATTAACTAAAATAAATTCTACAGTCAGAGTGCAGATCATTTTAAAAGCACCATAGTAATAATGGTATTATAACATGTTTCAGGTTGGAGGTTTGTTCTCACTACTGAGAATAATAAAGCTGTGTTCTGTGTTTCCTGTGGAGTAAGCATGGCTGAAGTTATAGGAGAAGTGAGAGTAAAAGAAAGAAAACCCCATTTCATTATTTTTAACCGCACAACCGCAGTCTGTTACTGTACCCCAAGGAAACCCACCCCAAGCACTCCATATACTGTAGGAATCGAACCCCGACCCTGGAGGTGCAAGGTGACAGCGCTAACCACAAAGACATCATGCTGTCTGTTATTGGGTACCGAGATTGTAAGGGAAGGTACAGGGCATGTGGTTTTATAAACAGTCTTGATTGAGCAAACAAGCAAGGTAAACAAACAACAAAACAAAAAACAAAGAATGAAACCACTTTGTATTCAAAGGGTCAACTTCAAATTGATTGAATTATTTTACAGATAGATTAGAAGAAATGCACTGAAATGTGTGATTTAATATTACTTAATCTGGGGGTAAATTGTTTCCAATTGTAATATAACAGAATTTAATAGAATAATCAATAGAATTGTGTACAAATGTGCTGCAGAAATAACGGTCTTAGCTCGGACACAGAAGCTAGCAGGTTGACTAGCTAGGTCATGAATGCGCTTTATTTTTAAACTAGCTAGCAAATAATAAACTGTTTACGAAGCATACTGTCTGTTGTGTCAAACAAACTTGTTGAAGTCAACACAAGCCGCATTTAAGCCTTAAAGAAGAGAATATACAGTGTTATATTCAGGGAGGTGACCTGGTGGAGGTAGCAGTGCTGTCTCTCAGCGCCCCGTCCAGCCGCGACACCCCGCTACAGCATCGCTGAGCTCCGGCTGCAGAAAGCCTGGCGGATAATCCTCTGGTTAACACACGACACAGGGCGCTCATGACGGGGCTCACACATGGACACTATAGCGGAGCTGACGGGAAACGTTCGTTTAAATTCACTTCACACGCTTTCACAGTGACGTTCAGCGTGTGTACAGGCGACGTCGACCTCCAGCTGACTCATACGTCATGACGTCATGACGCCGGGTGTCGAAAAGGACGCTCTGCCCTTTGTTCAAAGAAATATTTATTCGATGTTTTTTTTAAGCACCACAATATTTTTTAAAGTGAAACATTTCGGAAAAGACTTTTAAAATATTTCTGTATATATTTTGTTATTTAGGAAATTCCTAAATATGAAATAATAATAATAATAATAATTCTTAGAGGAACATAGGACCCTTCACTCAACTATAATGTCATACTGCTTGGGCACTAATAATAATAATAATAATAATAACCTAGCAATTCTGTGATGAAGGCATGAAAGCAAGCTCAAGCACTATGACATCATTGTTGTGGGAAGAAACTTGTTGTCATTCTGAGGATTATTTATTTTTAGGGCCCACCACTTTGACGCCATAGTTGTGTGAAAGGTCCTCTTGTTCTTTCAAGGATTATCCTTTTTATCTTATCTTTCCTTTTGTTGTTGTTGTTGTTGTTGACCTAAATAGAACAGAATAGTGCAGTCCAAAGACATGCAGATTAGGCTAATTAGCATTCCCAAATTGTCTGTAGTGTGTGAATGAGAATCTTATAGTTGAGCTATAAGCTGATAGATGCTTAAGAAAGCAGAAGTGTATCAACTTTGGACTTCCATGAATCTCTTTGTTAGTTATGTGGGGGGAAATAATTCAATGTTCTAAGGAGCTCTAAGAAGATTGAAAAAAAAATGCCACAGACTGTAGATTAAAAACTCTTGAATTATTGTTATAGTGTTTTTTAAATTATTATTATTATTTTAGAAAAACCTTAGGGAGGCACAGTGCCATAGAGGTTAGCTGCACCTCCCGGATTGGGGTTTGGTTACTGCCTCAGGTCTGTGTGCATGTTCTCCCTGTACTTGGCGGGTTTCCTCCAGTTTCTTTGGTTTCTTCCCATAGCTCAAAGACACGCAGATAATTCTAATTTGCCCGTGTGTGTGTGTGTGTGTGTGTGTGTGTGTGTGTGTGTATGTGTGTGTGTGTAACAATAAGCGTTTTGCGCTCTGCTTTTGTTTCATCCTGTCTGTGATTTTATGTTTCCTATGTTATTATTTCATACTTTTGTTTATCTTTTATCTTGGAAAGTTGTGATGATGTCACTCCCATCTCTAAACAGGAAATGAACTCATTATGCTCGTGACTGAATCGAAAACCACCCACACCCACATACACACACACACACACACACACACAATGATATGAGCTCAAAGTTTCCTCTCTCAGTGTGCCATGACTTGATT
>JAQMYK010000011.1:8264908-8276916 GCA_030014345.1 Clarias buthupogon | reverse complement strand
CTATCTATCTATCTATCTATCCATCCATCCATCCATCCATCCATCCATCCATCCATCCATCCATCCATCCATCCATCTATTTCATTAATGGTAAAATTGTACAGATGACTTATTGTACAGAGTTGTTCAGTATCGTTCTCCTCTATAACTAAGGGAATCAAACGTAGTCAGTGCTGCTGTGGCTAAAGCAAAACATTTAAACACAAGGCACAATTGTGCATGTATTTGACTAACGTGCACAGATCCCTGTCCTCAAAACCACTGAGGCCCCAACTCCTCACCCAACAACCCTGACCCCATGAATACCCTCCCCAGAGCCATTCCCCTATATTTAGTGGAAAGCCTTCTAAGATGGGCGCTAGTTATTATAATAGCAAAAGGAGATTAAATCTGCAATGAGACCTTATAAGCCCATTCAACATGGGTATGACTACTCATGAGTCCACTTCGTTTTGTCCTAATGTTATAGTTCAAAGATAATTTAAGAGTTTTATCTTGTACATTTTAACATTTTCCCTGCTATGATACTCCTGGGCCATATCTGCTAATTACCAGCTTTACTGAGGTTAAAAGGGTGTGTTACAATAAATAAGCCACTCCTGCACCAGAAGAACCTGCTCTTTCATATTCACTCTTCTATGTAGGACTCTTGTCTTCTATGTACAGTAGGACTCGAGTATGTAAAGATGCAATAATAACTACAATATTTCACTATTCACCTTACAGTATATTCACTTTTGTGCCTAATCTGCATTGCGGTTTATTCCAAACAAGTACAAGTACTGTAGTTTCACACTAAATCCCTTAGCTCAAGTTAAGGTAAATTGTAAAGCTATATTCTAGGCAACCGTCTGCTTCGTACAATGTGCAACAGTTTAAGGGCAAAGGCTCACATATGGGTGTGATGGCCAGATATCCACATCTTTTTAGCCGCATAATAAGTGTGTGTGTGCATGTGCACCAAGTGGTGGCACCAGAGACCATGATTTCAGCATGTCATTATTTCTTTGTTACAGACAAGAGTAACAATTAATTTACTGCCTAATAATGAAATATATATAACTTTTTGCATGACTAATGTCATATCTGAACAATAGTTTTTATTTTTATGCCATACAGTATATTGTTATTTTGTTTCAAATTTGCATTTAATATTGCACAAAATTGTGCAAATTCCTCACACAAGTATACAGTATTTGTGTAAGACTATTTAGGTTTAAATATACCCATGACAACTTTCTAATGTTGTTTTTCTTTTTCATTTTTCTATAAAACTATTGTTCTTATTTGTACAAGAAAGCCTGCACATATGACTGTAAAGTTCATGAATCCTGAATCCTTTTTAGGGCAAGACCTTGGGATTCAACCCTGCTTAAGATTTTTATCATAATTAACTAGGCCAGTATTTGAACCCATGTTTAGCCCCAATTCCAAAGGTAAACTCATATTCTGATGTAATCCGTGCTCTCTTCTATTTGAAGCCTACATTCCACTTCACATTCTTTCAGATGTTTTACTTTTTATGGTGTTACTTTTCTCTCAAATGTAATCTTAGATTATGGGAAGTCAATCATCTTACAGTTAAATAAGTTACAGATAATAGATTTTTTAAAATTGAAAATCCATATTATTGTTTGTAAATGTACAAATTGTTATTGAAACCTGGGTTTCAAACTTAATGTATGTGTTTACAACATTTATGCTGCAATTATTAAGACTTGGCTAAAATCATAATACGGACCAAGAATTCAGATTTGTAACTTTGTTTTTTGTATTTTATTTTATTAAAATTTTATTTCAATTTCACAAGTACAGTATCATACTACTAATCCTCATACTACAGGTCTAGAGGCCAGTATTGTATTTGTGTATGTTCCATTAACAAACCTCTATAACTCTGTAAAAAAAAAAAAAAAACATAATTACAGTACATACATGGATTTTCAGTAGAACATATTGCTATTTTAACAATTTATAAGGCATACAATATGAGCCAAGTGTATAACTGCAGAGTTATGGAAGGAGAGACTGAAACAAGCAAAAAAAGAAAAAGAAAAAAGAAAACTTTCTCTATGGTAATGTTTTTTGGGCACAGTTTATATCTATGATTTCAGAAAGTCAGGGCTAAAATCGTAATATTCTACAAACAAAACTATAAAAGTTAATGTAAATGGTAATCTGTAAGCCCATAAAGTAACCCGAAACATGTGCAATGAATATCTGAAAAATTATTCACAAATGTCACATGACAACTTCAAAAGTTACAATTTTGTAAAACACATTAATGTATATGATACATTAGTCCAGAAATAAATTATATAAAATATATACATTTTATAAGACATTTATATATATGCAAGTCATCTTGTAAATCTTAATTAATTTATTCACTTTAAGTGAATTTATAAAGTTAAATATTTATTTTCTGATATGCAGGCTAAGCATACAACACAACAGTGGATCATATTATTTAAATGATTTCCTTGTTTGTTTGTTTTTACTGATTTGTTTATCAAAATCCGTAAGAGATAAAATCAGTCTGTGAAATTCGAACTAGTTCTGTCCCATTGTTATAAAAAGCTACAATTTCTGTGTAAATTCCCCTTTTTGGCCTCGCTGCATTATGTGGCCATGACAGAGTTTTAATTAGGGCTTGTTGTGAAGGCTTGGTTAAAGGAGCGACTCAGGAACTGCTGTGCTTGGTGCTACAGGCAACACTGAACTGAAACTTACATACTGTATATACACGATGTAGCCATGGTGAAATCTCAAACAGTGGAAGCTTTGAGTACAATTTAAAAGGAAAGCAGTCTGTATCACTGGAAATGAAGGAAGACCTCTGAATGATTAGGCATACCTGTCCACCTATCCAGTGTAGATCTAGACTCCTAGTCTCCATGGTCTCTATTGATCTGTACTGTAAATAGGAAAACCAGTGATAAAACCTGGCACAGAGACTATATTTTTATTGATTTCCCTTTTAAGTGTGTTACCATTAATATTGACTTAATATTACATTTAGAAATAAAAATAATTATCTCATATTCACTGTTAATGTTAGCAAATTAATCCATAGACTGACTTTTCAAGTACATAAGATTTATCCATGCCTTAAAACAAATTGGTTGATAAACACCTCCAGAAAGTGTTATACAAGGATTTTGATTAAAGGCTTTAACGATTTTAATAAAATCGTTAAAATAAAACTTAATTTGTAGTCTCAGTTGATCAATTAATACTGTAAATTGTTGATGCACCTTCTTACAAGAAGTTAGTTAAGCATTCTTGGCTTCTTAAAAACCAACCAGGGTTAGGGTTCTAGTTTTAATCTTGCATCTGTTTTTTTAAGGATGCAAACACTTTTAACAAAAAGCATCCTTAAGCAATCTTGTGTAATTTTAATCAAAGAATGTAATGTTCCTAATTTGGGCCTTAATGACAAATACTGTATGTACCTTTGATGAGTTTTAATGGTATATTACCATATTATTATAGTCATAATTATAATTATTATAATTATATAATTATAACTTATATTTTTAATGGTTGTACCTTTGAAAGTATACTCATGGACAAAGAAATGTTGCACTGTAAAAAATGATACAAAAATTCAGCATAAACCTGAAACGTAATTCATAATTCTGTTGTTTATGACCACAGATTCTGGTAAGGTAAGGACAGACAAGAGAGACTAATTTCATGGCATCATTTGATAAAGCATACAAAAAAATGCTGCCACTACAGCTGAAGGTATTCCAGGGTTATACATGATCAATCAAAGTATTCAACAATGTTTGGCTGCACCTGGACTTACAGAATATGCAAAAAGGCTGTATCATGGGCTAGTGTGGACTCTACATCATTGTCAACATAGTCTGAAATTTAAATTTCTGGTGCTGATGGTCACACTGATTCTTTTTGTAGAATGGAACTCTCTTATTTACTTATTTATTGACAGAAAAAAAAATGATAAGACATTTATATGTGCAATGTTTTTTTGTTCATGAGTATACATCTGCATAGATCTGCATTGTGTACCTGCATACGACAAGGAAGTTTATCCAGCATTTTCCTTGGGAACAAAAGAGGTGTGTGATGCTGCTCATTGAAAAAGACTAGTATTGATTACACAACCAGAATGTGTCGGGTATTATGAATGAACTTGGAGCACCTGTCTGCATATGTTAATCAATTTAAGCAAGGTTTTTTTTTCTTCATTTTTTTTTTTTTATATTAAACCCCCCCCCCCTTTTTTTTTTTAATCCCTGAGCTTCATTCCACAGTTTCAGCCACAGTGATGCAAAGAAAACTCACTGAACATAACACAAACAGCATCTGAAATGGAAAAGAGCCATCTGGGAACTATAAGAGTCGGCTCTTAATGGTGAGTTGAGTCAAATGATCTGACTCACTGAAAAGAGTCATAATGTGCAGTAGGCTCATGATTTCAAAGGCAAATAAGCACCTGCTGTGGTATCGGTCACGTGACATGGGGCTTTATCACCTGATCTTATGTGTATCTGTCTCACACCGAATAAAAAAACCCTCCCGCGTTAAGCACAAAAGCAGACAATAAAATAAACCTCAGCTAAAATGGAACATTCCATAATTCCATGTAATATTTTGGATTTTAAAATCTCTCAAATCCTGAAGCAAAACTGTGCATTTACAGTATCTAGGTCAAATCATATATGCTCTGGGGTTTTGAAGATCCGATAAGAGGAATTCAGGAGCATACATAGTTTCCCTCATAGGATTTGAATGTCTCTTCCTTATTCTGAAAAAAAAAATGCTGGTTTTTATACACTTCATTTTATACTCATTACTCATTCACTGGAAGTCATTATTCATTCACATGAATCCACAAGCATAACTTTCCTCAGAAAGAACTGGAAAAGTGAGAGAGTGGAGCATTTTGGCATGCTTACCCAAATGAATGAAAACACTATGCATTGCATTTCTGATTTTTGAAAGCAAAAAAAAAAAAAAAACATGAAAGCAAAACATTTGTATAAGGACTAGAAAAGTATATGATTCTATATATACTATATATGATGTGCTACACTCAAGTGAGTGTGAGACAGCTGAAGTGCAAAACAAAGAGCATGTAATCAGTCACTTTTTACCATTTAACCTTTCTGTAGTTGTTAAAGATTATTAGCAGGGGTCTTAATCAGTTGTACATTACACTTTGAACTTTGGCAAATACACTCCTTCAGTATTCTGCATACTTCAGGGGAAAAAAGGAGCAAATTTGTTTAAATAGCTGTGAAGCAGTAAAACAACTGAACTGGGTTGGTTTATCTCTACTGGGGACTCATAGAGATAAATGAGCTACTTTCCCATAAAGTACATATTTACAGTATGGGTATTTTGTTACTCTGTTCTCAAGCTTTAACTTCTGAAGGTATTGTAGACTTACAGTACTTGCTATACCTTAAGGGGATAACTTTAGGCAGATGTAAATGATAACCTTTCTTAGGCAGGGCTGCATTGTTTTTTTGTTTTGTTTTTTTTTTCTTCCCAGAAATGAGAAATCCAATATGAGAGTGTGAGGTGAGAAAGACTTAACAGAGGAAGGAGACATAGATCCAAAGGGACAGAATCAATGATGGTCACAGACGGGACAGCTAAGGCATCACTATCTGCTTAAGAAAGAATTAAATACATTTCACAAAATTGTGTGTGATTGTGTGTGAACATCTGAACATGCATTTCAACATGGTAGTTCATGAAATTGTGGAAAAGAACATGTGGAAAACCCATTGTGAAATAAATGAATTGTGTTTACATAACATTACATAAACAAACAAATAAATAAATAAATAAATAATAATAATAAGAGGAAGAAGAAATGATTCACACATAACTATATATATATATATATACACATGTCAAAATGATCACTGAAACACAGGCAATATACAGTATGAGAAAATCTTCACATGTTTGAAAAATATATGAGGCATAATATGTAAAGTGTCTTAAAACCATGTGTAAGGTCCTTATATGAATCACTGTGTGCTTTTTCTGCAATAAACCATCAATAGAGCCAGTCCTTTTAAAGGACAATGCAAAATCAAAACCAAACAGAATCAACCAAAACAATGTTTACTAGCAAGCTTGAGTAATTTAGTAATTACTTTATAGCAACTGTAATAAAATGTCTTTATTACATTTGCCACATCCAATAGCAAATACTCTCCTTTGGTATTCTTTCCACTTTAGAAAGGTTTGTTTAAAGAGGTGGGAAGTACTGAAGGAACTGGATTGGTTTGCTCGGTTCAAATGAGTCAGAAAAGCGATTTTAGTGATAATAGAAATTGCAGGGTGGGACTATCAGACTCTGAGGCGCTGTAAATGCCTTGCTGCTCCATTGTCACTGCTTGAATCCTCAGCTTGGTTACTATCTGTGCGGAGATTTGCATGTTGTCACCATGCCCTATTGCAAGGCTTATCCAGAGAGAGCTGGTGTAGATGTAGGTGTCCAGTTCAACTAAGCAGAAGCCACAGGTTTTTATTCTAATTTAGTTTTAAAACTGTGAATGTCTGCTTGAGTAGGAAATTATTTGAGCTATTGTGTTTTATGGTAACTTATACACTATAGGGACAAAAGTATTTGGCCAAACCTATATACACTGACATGATGATACAATGACAATGAGTGTTTCTGTGGGAATTCATGTTATAGAGCATTCATGATGTCTTGCACTGATGGTGGAATGAGAAGGCCTGGCTCGCAATCTCCATTCCACTTCATCCCAAAGGTGCTCGATGGGGTTGAGGTCAGGGCTCTGTGTTAGGGCCAATCAGGTTCTTCCACACTGATCTCATCAAACCATGTCCTTATAGTCCTTGCTTTGTACAAGCCAGGCATGTTGAAATAGAAAAGGGTCTTCACCAAAGTCTTCGCAAAGTTGGAAGCATAGCCTTGTCCAAGATGTCTTGATATGCTGAAGCATTGAGATTGCCCTTTACTGGGGATAAGGGGCCTGATTGAAACAACTGAAATTAATAATTAATAGGTTTGGCCAAATACTTTAGTCCATATACTGTAGTGTATGAGTATAATGTTTCCAGTCAATAAAACCAAAAACTACATTTAGTCTGATTGATGATGCAGTCAAGATTAAGCTCCATGATGGAATTAATGTGAATACTGAGGAATTTAAAAAGCAAAAGGGAAGTAAATTACCATCTGATGGTTTCTATTGTTTTTTGTTTTGTTTTTTACGATTTAATACTTCTCCATTGTTGTTCCTCCTGTTTACCGCTGACCTTTTCTTCTTTCATTTACTTCTATAATTCCCAGCTTATAATTACTTCAGCTATGGGTTAAATAATTTTACTTAGACAGCATCTTAATTCCAATTACAAGATTATACCATTTGCCTTGTTATATCTTTGTAATGAGCTAAGTTTGGAAACTATTCTCCAAATTTTTCAGATACTAAGAACCTTAATTTCATGATTTCGTTGAAAATGTTTGCTTTTCTGACACCAGCAAATGTTTCCCATGAACACTTGAGTAATAGTGTAGATTAAATCATACAATGAATTATAGACATTATGCCTGGCTCGCAATCTCTGTTCCACTTCATCCCAAATGTGCTCGATCGAGTTGAGGTCAGGGCTCTGTGTTAGGGACAGTCAAGTTCTTCCACACCGATCTTATCAAACCATGTCCTTATAGTCCTTGCTTTGTGCACTGGGGCACAGTCATGTTGAAATAGAAAAGGGCCTTCACCAAACTGTTGCCACAAAGTTGGAAGCATAGCATTGTCCAAGATGTCTTGGTATGCTGAAGCATTGAGATTGCCCTTCACTGGGGATAAGGGGCCTGATTGAAACAACTGAAATTAATAATTAACAGGTTTGGCCACATATTATAGCCCATACAGCTTATGAGTATAATGTTTCCAGTCAATAAAACCGAAAACTACACTCGGTCTGATTGCTGATGCAGTCGTGATTAAGCTCCATGATGGAATTAATATGAGTACTGAGGAATTTAATAAGCAAAAGGGAAGTAAATTAACACCTGATGGTTTCTATTGTTTTTTTTTTGTTTTTTTTTTTGTTTTTTTTTTACAATTTAATACTTCTTCATTGTTGTTCCTCCTGTTTACTGCTGACCTTTTCGTCTTTCATTTACTTCTATAATTCCAGGCTTGTAATTACTTCAGCTATGGGTTAAATAATTTTCCTTAGACAGCATCTTAATTCCAACTTCAAGATTATTACCATTTGCCTTGTTATACCTTTGTAATGAGCTAATTTTGGAAACCATTCTCCAAATTTTTCAGATACTAAGAACCTTAATTTCATGACTTGGTTGTAAATGTTTGCTTTTCTGACACCAGCAAATGTTTTCCATGAACACTTGAGTAATAGTGTAGATTAAATCATACAATGAAATATAGACATTATGTAGATAAAACTCAGCACTGCGGGTGTAAATGCTGTTCTGTGTTCAAGAAGTGGAAAAACAGATCATTTATCCCGAGTGTATTGTCTCCGTGGTGACTTTGCTTAAGGAAGGAGTGATCCAACTGTTCCTTGGTGTAATAGGATGCAGGAAGCAAGTTTAAACGAACTCAACTGCATACACATCCTGTGTAAGTGTCTACATCCTTATTTTTTACATCTTGTGTAATTCAAGTCTCACATACTGTACTATGTGCAAATGTTTGCATACCCTAAGGACAAGTAAAAAAAAATGTTTAAGGTAAGGAAAAAACATGAAAGAATAAGAAGTCATATTTTAAAGCATTATAGCAACTAAAAATTGTAATTCCCAGTCCCAGTAATTATACATTAAATAACAGCATATTATTTCATCTATTTATTACTAGACTTACATTGTATTATATGTGGAATAGCTGGTATAAAAGTGAATGAGTTTTTGCTATAAAACAAATATATAACTGACTGGACAAATTAAGATAATGCTGTAATTTGCTTTGCTGTCAGAACAGTTGTCTGAGCTGATGTTATACAGAGTTAATCAAAACCGTCTGAACAAAGAAAAGTAAGAATTCAACAGCGTCCTGATATAACTTTATATCGCTGTTATTTTATTATGTAATTTTGATAAACCAATATTTTTTTGGCTAATATCTAATATTTGTGTTTTTTCCCACTTTCATATTTTATACTCATTTATGGAGTATTGGTGAATAAATATAAGCATTAAAGCTTTCAGCCATGAAATATTTTAAAACCTATCTCTAATTTGCCTAAAAATGAAAAAAAAAAAAAGATTTCTGTGACCAAACAATCTAAGAAACAAGCCAGTCTAATCACTGGTGATACATCCTGTGAGACATACTGTACTGTATCTTGTGTAACTGACCTAGTTCATGTTGTTTACTGATTGCCTGAACCTTGCCTTCCTTGATCTTGACCTTGATCATGATTTCAGTGTGTGCCTTGTTTGGCATATTTATTAAAACCCAGTATAACCTCAGTAGCATATGACCTGCTTAATAGTTTGCCAACTAATGGACGAAGCAGGTGACTTTGATTGGTGGCAAGTGTTACAGCACTGACTGGCTCTGGGACAAAGGGAAATGCCATCAACTGCACCGTTGCAGAAAAGCTTCAGCTGTCATTTAAACTCCTGTAATACCCAGGAAATTTCTGGACAGAGGACACATAGTAAGTGGCTCAGTAAGTGACGCTCGGTCACTTACTGAGCCAAGTGCCCTATCTAAGACGTTTATTCAGGACATGGTGGAGAAATTTGTCATCACATATATCATAAAATTTTTCTATAATCCTCAGACCCAGATACATGTTAAGCATATGGCTGTCTAGGCTCCTTGAACATCAGATCTAGGTGAATACAGAAAAATGTGATTTTAACATACAGAAGATGCGCCACATTATTCAGCTGGAGGGAATGCTCAGGGACCAGAACAACATTTCTGCAGTTATAAAATGGCCATGATTACTTGGATTACCACCACTTACACACCATTTGACCTGGATCATTCTTTGTTTAAGCTCTAAACTGGGATCTGGAAAGGGAAATCTAAAATTTAGATTTCACATACTGTAGGTGAAAGTCCCCAAACAGTACCAGTCAAAAGTTTGGACACATCTGTCTAATGCCGTGGTCTTTCCTGATGTTTATTTCTTTTTACATTGTAAAACGATGCTGAAGGCGTCCTAAATTTACAATAATCTTCTTTAAACAGTTAATATTGAGATGTGTCTGCTATTTATGATCCGTAACATTTACATTTGGGCATTTGGCAGACGCTCTTATCCAGAGCGACTTACATTTTTTTCATCTCATTACACATCTGAGCAGTTGATGGTTAAGGGCCTTGCTCAAGGGCCCAACAGTGGCAACTTGGTGGTTGTGGGGTTTGAACCTGGGATCTTCCGAACCGTAGTCCAATGCCTTATCCACTGAGCTACTCCTGGCCTGTAACTGTCATAACAGTTCTAATCCAAGGTGCTGTTAGATGATTGCTGAGACTGGCAACTCTAAATTAACTTCTCCCCTGCAGCAGAGGTAAATTTCGTTCTTTCTTTCCTGGGATGGTCTTCATGAGAGCCAGTTTCATCATGGTGCTTGATAGGTTGTGCAAATGTAATTAACAATACCGTACCTATTCTAGAACAGCAAACCTTCATGCCCTAAAATAAAAATTGACCGTTATTGTTTTAGAATGTAGAAAATAAATCCAAACTTGTCTCAAAACATTTGACTGGTAATGTACGCTCCAAAAAAAACATGGTTAAACCTCCCTATCAGTTTCGTCTCCAACTTAGTGATTCTCCCATCATAGAGCACATTCGTCATAGTGATTGTTGAAAGATTCAAGTATTAAATCTTTGTGCTGAATACCCCAGACAATATAGTGAGTGACTGCATGACATCTGTTATCTGGCAAGGATTCATAGAAAAACTTGTTTTGGTAAGCCTGACATCTGGGTATGATCCTGAAGCTAACAGCAATATAGAAAGGGTAAATTAAGAGATTTGGTGTTTCTTGTACAATGTCTGATCCAATAACAATGTACAGAACCCTTCTCACTCTGTTCTTTGTGCCCTGAGGGGAACAGCAACCCACAGTACGTTCCCATGGAGTACCAACATCACTAAATCAGCCACAGTAGACCTCCAACCTAGATACACAGTCAAAGAAATATTGGACTCATGGCACACTCTGGAGCCTATTCCAGGAGACTTAGGTCACGAGGTGGGGTACGCCCTGGATATGGTGCCAAACCATTGCAGGGAACTCACATACATACTACAGTATGAGCAATTTGGGGAACGCCAATCAGCCTAATTGTCATGTCGTTGGACTGTGAGAGCAAACCAGAGAACCCTACTAGGGGGAATTCCACCAAGAACTGGGAGAGCATGTGAACCTGAACACAAAGGCGTTAATTGAACCTGGCCGGGAATCAAACCCGGACCCTGGAAGTGCAAGGCGACAATGCTAACCACCATGCCGCCATTTACAGTACTTACTTAAACTTTGCCCTCTTAACTAACTCTAATATCTTTAATATATCCTCTGAACAGATTTAGAATCCTCTCAGTTTTAAGAATGTAGACCATCGTACTTTTAAGGTCATTTGTTGCTACACACTCCCCTAAAAAAAAGAAAGAAAAAAAATCAGCATTTGAGACCATGAGGACTGTGAAAATTTAATGCTTACTATGTGATCTTGATTGTTGCTGTATGATGCAGGATACCAAATAAAAAATATATATATATTAATTTTAATACTGTATTTTATAACATTTCCATTACATCAACCACAATTTTTTCTTTCAGAAAAAAACTAATATCTATCAAAATAATTATATAGCCAAAAATACATGTGTGAAATATAGTTGACTAGCGTAAGTACCCATCGTTGATGGGAAAAGAGCTAAAAATAAGCTCATCAGCTTTAATGTAATTAGTAGGGCCGGGACTCGATTAAAAAAATTAATCTAATTAATTAGAGGCTTTGTAATTAATTAATCGAAATTAATC
>JAQMYK010000011.1:8210434-8225289 GCA_030014345.1 Clarias buthupogon | reverse complement strand
TGTGTAGGTCTCCCCGAAGCTCAACACCAGACTGACTGTTAATGTGTCTTAACTAATGTATTTTAATTTCATATTTTTAAATAAAATCATGCTTTCTTTTATGCAATGTCGTCTTGATTTGTTTTGGCAAAGTACAAATTTGCCACAACTACCTTGGCATGCAGTCACTGACCTGGCTCCGGTAAAATGTGTCTTTGGATTTTTACACTATGCATTTCTGTTCAATTTAACCATCTAAAAAAAATTACCATGTAAAACTAAGTCAAGGCTACCAGTTATGTTGGCTTCCATTTTCCAAATGAATTCCTTAAGTTAATTGGGATGCCTTAAGTTTGCTAAAGCCATAAAAATAAAAGTTGCTCACTACTTGATCAAAGCACAAATGTTTTATATACATTTTATATACTGCTCGCAACAATTAAATTTTTGTACTAATTAATCGTACCTGCAAATCGAATATTTCAAGTACTGCTTCCTAGATCTTGCTTTTTCTGCTTGAGGAGGTTTTTTTTTTTTTTTTTTTTTTAAGTTTGAGTTCTAGTCGGGAAGCTTGTCCTTAAGTTTTGCCGCTCCCCTGATCAAATGTGCAACCTGGTGTTAAACTGTAGTTGAATCGGTTGAGTGAACAGGGGAATAAATTGTTGGACTCTGACCTGCCATGACAAATTTTGAACCTGTATACTCAACGGTGGTCCAATGTATTTGCACTATAAGACATTTATTAGGGCCGCCCAATCCTAAAACAAATCTTTAAGACTTAAATTAATATTTCAGCTAATCACAAGAAAAGATCTCCTGAGCTGATGTTGGGAAAAGGATCCTGGCGCTAAAATAAACTGGAATTTTCTTTTTATCCCAAAGATAATGAATTGTAGTTCAAAGCTAGAAATAATTCAGATGGTAACAGCTTTTTTTTTTTTTTTAATGGTAGATCTTTTTAAACTGATGTTCCCTCTCTAGTAAACTGTATCAATAAAAAAATATCAGCTAAATTAGTAAAGTGTAATATGTATTCCAAATCTACATTTATAATGGCTTTTGATCAAGAGGATATTCCTTTTTTAAATTAACATTTTGTAAATCATCTTGACAAACAAGAGTTTAATCTGTTGCTGAGCACTTTATATTTGTGTGTGCATGTGCATTGGATATAAGGTAATTAATTTATTCATTCATCTTCTATTCCATTTATGTTTACAGGGTCACAGGGGGCCTGGAGCCTATCCCAGGAGATTTAGGGGACAAGGCGGGGTGTACACACAGGGTGCCAATCCATCTCAGTGTAAATACACAGAAAATTTACATATGGAAATTTTATAGTTATCATAGTTTATCATGATTTTTTTTATTTGTACACTAAGGCTCTATTCATATTAACAGCCTGACATGACTCAATTAAAATTTTTGTGCCCTAATGTGACACAGATCTGATTTTTTTATGGCTGTCTGAACGCACAAATCTGCTGTTTTTCAATCAGATCTGAGTCACTTTCATTTGTGGTCCTAGATTGAATACATAGCTGATATCCAGCTTGAGAATAGGCAGGCAAAAGGCATAGATTTCATAACACTAGAAATAACTGATGAAACAGGTAAAACAAGATGTTTTTCTTTATTCTGGACTGCAACAAATACAGCCCACTAACTGCTTGCCATTGTCCAGAGCAAAATCAAAAAAATATTTTTTGCTAAAATGACATTCACTGTTTGATATGAATGAGTGGTTGCACAAACTTAGGACATGATTCAACCCCTCAATCAATGACTCAATCTGTGCCACTTCAGAGGACAGATGTGTCTACATTGGAGTTAGATAAAAGTCACTTCTAATTATGAATGCAAACCGCCATGACATGCACATCCGATCGGACCAAAAAAAAAATCTGAATTGAGCAATGTGAATTGCAATAGCTTATAATGTGAATGTAACCAAAATGTTTTAAAACAGTAAATGAAAATTTTTTAAAGATTAACAGTATAATATAAACCAATTTATATTTGACTTTTAACAGACTTTATCTGTTAATGACCCAATGATCTTCAGTACATCAGTTTTTTTAATTTAAAATGTCCTGGTATCACAAAAAGTTCATGATGCCATGCAAGTTTAGGTGAGTGGCTATTTTCTTGTAGCCATTGCCTGAATTATGAAGGTAGACACACATCTCCCTTACTTGAATGGGGTGTTCTTTCCCATGTTGAAGAGTGGATAAGATAAATAGCCCTCTGTGTCACGTCATATTTATATCACAGGGGAACAGGAAGTCAAGAATTATGAATTAAAGTTTCTAGATGCTCTGATCAACTTTATTAACTACAGAAAAAATTTCAAAAATGCTCCAATTACATTTAGCTTTTCAGAATTGTTAGGGGTGCCAACAATCGTGGAACAAGTGATTTTATAAAGAACAAAAAAATTTTAGTCATGGAACAGTTAAAGGTTAGATTTTTTCACACTGAGTTTTCAGTGTGAGATTATGGTTCTGCAATAATAATAAAAAATTATTAGAAGCTTAAGAACACATCTTATCAACATCAGTTATAAAAATGTTTGCCCCCTAGCACAAATGCCTATAGCAGTACTGATATCTCCTTCAGTGAATGATAATAGAATATTCTACTTACAGAAATACCCACATTTACAATAACATAATTTCTTTTTTTAAATCAGTTTATTGTTGGCTTTATTGTGTTTAAATATTAAATGTAGAGTCATACAGTTCATGGTGAAAAATCTATTAGTACAAAAATTGTTTGAATAAGAACACATGAATATAAACTTGTGATTTGTCATGTAGGCAAAACTACTATCAGAGCTCAGAGCTATAATTTTACAGAAAATTAATGAAATGAACACATGAAATGATACTACATAAAAGTAACAAACTGGCATCATTTCAATTGTTATAATTATTATATACATTTCAAACTGACGGCACGGTGGTATACTGGTTAGAACTGTGGCCTTGCACCTACTGGAGGGTTTGATTTCCACTTCGGGTCTGTGTGCGTGGTGTTTACATTTTATCCCCATGCTTGGTGGGTTTCCTCCTAGTGCTCTGGTTTCCTCACTTAGTCCAAAGACATGCAGATTAGGCTGATTGGAGTTTCCAAATTGCTTGTAGTGTGTGTGTGTGTGTGTGTGTGTGTGTGTGTGTGTGTGTGTGTGTGTGTTTGCACGCACCCTCCGATAAATTGGCATCCAGTTCAGTGCGTATCCCACCTTTCGCTGAACTTCTCCTTCTCCAGCCTCTGTACAGGATAAAAGGCCCACGTGACTCTGTACAGGATAAGCGGTATAGAAAATGAATGAATATTCACAGATGCTTTCTGTCATTCTTAGCACTAGGAGAGACCTGGCTATAAATAAATGCTTTTATACTATGATAGTCTCTACCTTTGAGAACACAAATCTGTCCCTGCTCTGGGCTTTCTGCTTTGTTTAATGATCATCTCTTTTTTTTTTCTTCTGGTCACAGGGATACTACAGACGAATTTTGATAAAGGCTTTGGGATATACAATGAGTTCTTTTCATTTAGCTCTATTCCCACACTCTCTGCTCTTGTGTTCTCGTTTGTATAGCGTGCACATACAATACTGGTTTGCTTTCTCTCCTTCTCTCTCTCTCTCTCTCACTCACCTGCTGCCTTCACTCTTGCATTCTTTCTCTCTACTACAAGTAGTCAATAAAGAAACTAGTCAAACAGGAAACTGCAGTTCTGACAAACAGAGTATCCACTCCTTCTCACTTTTACAAAGCGAATCGTTCTCACTGCTACATGTCGTTTTTCTTTTATCTCACGCATTAATTTAGTTGTAAAAACTAAAGAGGTAAGCTTAAATTTTTGACAATGTTTGGACGGCAAATCTTGGCAGCGTTCCTGGCTGTATTGGGCTTCCTGGGTACCATCCTGGTAGCTGCTCTGCCTATGTGGGAGATGTCGGCTTTCATAGAAGCCAACATTGTGACAGCGCAGGTTTACTATGAAGGCTTGTGGATGAACTGCGTGCTACAGAGCACTGGACAAATGCAGTGCCTGCCATATGAATCGGTTTTAGCTCTACCTCAATACCTCCAGGCCAGTCGAGCCCTGATCTGCTTCTCTGCTGCTGCTGGACTTGTTGCGATTGGATTAATGGTCGTTGGGGCCAGATGTACCAACTTCTTCCGTAATGACTGGAATAAAAAAGCCAGGATTGGTATAGTAGCTGGGGTGGTCTACATCATTGCAGGGATTCTTTGTTTGATTGCTGTTAGCTGGGTAGCATACAACATCATCCAGACCTTCAACGATCCTCTCGTCACCTCAGCAAGCAAGGGAGAGTTGGGGGCCTGCATCTATATTGGATGGGTAGCTGGAGTCCTGCTTGTTTTGGGTGGAGCATTATTTATCTGTACATACAGAAGCAGCTGCTGAGCTTTTGAACATTTAAACACATTTAAATGCGCATGTAAACTGCACGAAGAATGAAGGAATGACTGGTTTAACAAAATGATACTTATGAATCTAAAGCTTTCATCTTTACTAAGCACTTGCAAACCCTTGCTGGTCAGGGATGAGGAAGGAATACACTCTGACTGGAAGATCGAGACATCACAGAGCAAATACAAAGACTTTAAAATTCAGTCAGTTTTAAATAAGAAAAACATTTTTGTATGTTTTAATGGTTTCTTGAATAATTAATGGTTCTTTTTGTTAGGAAAACACTCTTTAATGGTTTGCCCAGTTCTCCAGTTGGGGTAAATTTTTTTTTCAATAGAAATGTATGCATCTTTATGGAGTCTATGATTACAAGTGGGTAAATGAAGTCTAACAAAACCTAAACATAATTAGTAAAGTACTTTTCACATTTCAACATTTAAAGTGATGGACACTTATCTGAATATTGACATTTCATAAAAGCTTGCTCAATCTAACTTCTATAATATCTTAGAGAAGAACTTTAATGACATATTGTCCTTGCATAGAATGGCATCTTGCTGCAAATACAGGTTTTGCATTTTTTTTTATTGTTTTCTGTTTAAAACAAAAATTGTATATATATATGCTGAATCTGTAAAAAGGATTTTATCAATTTACCAAATCATTAAATCAGGAGGCAACCAAAGGATTTTAAAAAATGTATCTGAAAATTGATTTGTTGAATATGAACAATTGTTATAAATATATGTTGATATTCAAGTTTTATTTGTCTGTTTGTCCATCGCTGGTCCAATCATGTGTTTTAAATAGCAACCTAATCATAACTACAGGACAATGTTATACTGTATATACAATGTTAGGGAGTCTTCTGCTGAAGTGCATTTACGTGTGACAGTGTCTCTGCATGCTTATTTAATTGTTCCAGGCTTGTGAAAACCTTTGTGGGATGCCACTTTGTGGAACTTCAATCATTCATTAATTTCAATGTCAGTTTATTGTGTGTACAGCAGGTATGAGGATTTTGTATGTAATAATGCCTATTTACCTGAAAATACTGTATGTTTCTGTAAATACACCGTATAGAAATAACATTACAATGCAAAACATCTGACCTATTGTGTAGGTTTTCCTTGTGCTGCTTGGGTAGCTCTGGCCCCTTAGGGCAACACTCCACAAGACCACTGGGGAGTTTTGTTCTTGTTTATAGATACTGTAGAAGTGCATGACATCGCTGGAGTCTTTTAATGGACTCAATGGACTATCGATCAGAAGGCCTGAAGTTTAAACCCCACCTGCAGGGCCCTCAACTGCTCAGATGTACTGTACAGTATAATGAGATAAAAAAAAAAAAGTTGCTCTGGATAAGGTCGTTTGCCAAATGTTATAATGTAATATAAATATTTCATGACAGAAGATGACATTTTCTTAGTAAAATGAAGTCAGCTGATGACCTGAAAATACTCAATGAACAAGGAATCACATTAAAAAGATTTTTCTAACACGATTTAGTTTCTTCCCTGATGGCATGGGCATATTCAAGTACACAAACTGAGTGATCCTGGGACCATAAGGAATTATTTTCACACATGAATGGGACACCGCATTGCACACAATAATAAAAGCTTGAGGTTGACTTAGATGTAACTTTTTTTCATTCCCATACAGTGTATAAAAGCAATAAAAGCACACTTGCAATCACCTATAGCTGAAATAATTATTCTGATATTAATAACAATATAATTATTTGTGCAATATTGCTTAATTATATAAATTATTTATTAAACACAGTATGATACATTAATCTATCTGTCTACCTAATCAAAATGATAAGTTAAACTTTCTTTTCACACTTTTTTTAGATTTCAAATATGATTATGTCTATATCTGCATGCGTCACACAGAAAGGATATGACAGTGCTTGATTTTATTCTAATTTCGCCACATGATTGGCTGACTGGTGTGTGGATAATGTGCAAATGAAAGTGTGTTCTGCAGGTTGAGGAGATATATTACCAGAACTAAGATGATTAACTTTTCCTGTTGGTCATAAAAATAAAAAAAATAAAAATAAAAAAGAATCACAGAAAATATAAATAGCTTTGGTACAACCAGAGAGACACCATGTACAAATACTTTAGGGAGCACACACATGGACACTGTTTGGGTAATTTCGACACATTTCTAAAAACTTTAGTGCCATTATGTGATTTAAGAGTGCATTTTATTGCTAGATTATCACACAATAATTTTCTATTGAGCTGATTAAAAAAAGACAGATAATCCACACACAGTATGTTATTAGTTTTTTTCGGCTGCTCCCTTTAAGGGGTTGCCCTTCCCATTTTAACCCGGGCTTGGGTGGTGGTTTGAGTAATGGCTGGGAATTGAACCCAGGCCTTCCGCATGGCCGGTGAGAAATCTACCACCAGTGCCCTATTAAACAGATTCTTGATACATCTGAACATTTTTTTTACGTGAAATATTTTAGATAGATTAGCTAAGATTACTTAACTGTAAAACATAATACAGAAAAGCAACTGATACAGAATCAGCTCACTCACTATTCTTGGTTCACTTGTTTCTGCAATGTGAATTAAACTGCTTGTCATCATCGCTGGTTATTTCTTACATCACAGTCGGAACACCAGCCTGTCAGAGTCATACTGCTGACGATTGCCTAAGGCGCCTGTTGCTAGAGGGCGCCAAGTGAGTGTTCTCTCTCTCTCTCTCTCTCTCTCTCTCTCTCTCTCTCTCTCTCTCTTTCATCTCTCTCTCTCTCTTTCTATCTCTCTCAGTCTGCTGAGGTGAATTGAAATATAACTGCTGCACTCTTGCTATGACATACTGATTTTAGATTATTTATTTATTAACATTTACATTCTAAATCTAAATGTATCATCTAGTGGCAGTTTCTTAGATTAAACTAATCCTGCAGGTTTAGTTAAGCTGCACCTAGATTGAAATTACCTTTAAATTCGGTTTGCCATACATTTCCCAATGTATATATTTATTTATTTTTATGCATGACATTGATTTGCATTACATTGATGCATTATTATTTATACAGTATTTAACAAAATGTTATGTTTCTAAAAATCAAACTGCATCATTACTTTTGCTTGTAGATTCATTACTTAAATGTAGTTTACATTAAAATCCAGTTCAAGTTCCTGAAGTGACCTACCCTTAGAGGGCGTCAACACTACAACTTGCTCAGGGCCCTGACCACAGCACTGTTGAATCTGATTATATTGGATTATATTTTGCACTATTATGAATTGTGTGCTTAGTACTTTGTGTCTCTTAGTACAAGAAACATTTATAAGTTCCTGCATTCATTAATCAAACACCTCTGGGCTGGTATTTACTAAGTGTCTCAGAGTAGGAAATGACTCCTGAGAGTCTCACCATTTTAGTCCTACTTTCAGGAGTAGGAGTAAAAGTTATTCATCAAGATTCTTAAAGTAGGAAATCACTCCTACTTCCACCAAAATTTGGGACATCTCCAGGGGTGCCATAACTGGTTAGGCATAGCGAGGAAATGGCGTTCAGGCAGAGATGTGACGTTTTAGTAACACTGAGTGACACAGAGCTACTGTAATAAAAGACATGTTTGGACAAAATTTTTTACTTTTTGTTTAAACATCCAGTTACAAATGTCTAGTAACAAACATGTTGTATGTTATCCTCTCAGGTGACTGCATGTTTTTTTAATAATAGTGAAGCTGCAGCTTTGAAACAGTGACACAGTCGACAGTGTCTAAAATAATTCATTAAACTATGCACCACATTCATGGAATTATAGGCATCATCCATGGCACACACATTATATATCCATGTTTCACACTCCTCAGGGTTATGTGTGGCAAACTGACAGGTGACGTTGATGATTTCACAAATTGTCTCCACTCATTTAAAAATTTATTTATTTATTTTTTTTACATCTTTAGAGGTAAGAGTAGGGCAGAACTTTTAGTTGATTATTTCTTTACCTATTACTCCCTCGTACTGTATGCAGGCAAAACGCTCTCATCCTCTCTCCAGTTTCGCTTTTTCTTTTCAAAGTCATTTTGATCAGATTATGACACTCCTACATAGCTCTATTATAGGGGCTTTAAAAAGTTGTGACTGGAGCAGTCTGATTAGGATAACATCTTGCAGAGAGTCATGCATCTATAGTTTTTGGTTGTGTGCATAAAGCTTTCACACAACTGCTGCCAATTTCACCATTTCACTTTACCACCATTTAAAACTACAAAAACGTCTTAAAACTACAACACCCACTATAACTTGCAGTCCACTTTACAGCTCTCAGTGTCATAAAAAAGTGCCATCACACACCTTGGAGCAGTTCTTCTCCTCGCTGAAAAAAAAAAAATAGGAAGCTTTATAAATTACTTTCATGTCCTACTTTGAGGTAGGAATAGTTTCAGTCCTAAATAGATTTTGAGCTTGATTCCTACTAGTGGTTCTGAGATGCTTTGTAAATACGGACCCTGGCATAATTATAGTGTCTCCAATTATAGACACAAATAGACACAAATTAAAATGTTACTGTAGCTCTCTTCATAACAATGCATTAGCATTGTTTAATGCTACAGTATCTAGCATGTACTGTATATACAGTACATTAAAATACAAATACAAGGCATGTGTATACATGAAATGCGAGAAGTTTTACAATAACAAAAATACCTCGTTGGCTACTTATCATGAAAAGAGTTCCTTAAATTCTTTAGTCTTTTTGTCTGCTTTGCCTTCAGACATCAATAGTTCCGATACCAGAGCTTCTGCTCATCTGCATTCCATGAGGGAGATCTTCCTGATGTTTCTACCTCTAAATCTCAGGAACTTTTCTCACCAGACACACTACTTTCTATCGTTGGCTACTTTCCATCTTAACCTCTTAACAATTACAAATGAACTGTAACACATAAAATTACTGTACTGTAATACACATTGTTTAATATGTTACTTGAAGTACATATTTATGAAATTATGTAACCCATAATAAATCAATTATTAATTTACATCAAAAGCTTAATATATAAAATATTCAACATCATTTACACTCCCATCAAAATCACTCCTTGACTTGGAATGAGGGATTTTATTCAAAGAAAACTATAAGGAAATTAGGTGTCTGAGTCTGTTTTAAGTGTGAATGGTGTAGCTTTAAGTGTGGAAACTAGTTAGCCTCAAGTACGGTCAATATTTTGTGAACAAGACTCTCAAGTTGAACTTAACTAATGAGTGGTTTTCTTTTGTCAAATGTAGTGTCACTGACTAGAGGTTTCACATTTCGGACCTTGCCATCTGCATTAGGTTAAGATTTCACAACCCTGGCAAGTTTGCACTCATTTCTTGGTGCACTGTAATTTTGTAGAATTACAAAGTCATCTACTTGTGACTTTTGTGAGGTCATTTGCCATTTCTGTCATTGTTGGAGGTTTATCAGGTATTCCTGTTTTCATTCTTGCGAGAATTCATTAGCTAAAAACTGCACCCTTCGTCACCTTTTGTGGCACTGTCCAGGAGATGGAAGAATAACTGATGATTTCATAGTTGGGAGTGAGGGGTTCTGGGCCACTAGGATCATGAACATGCTCAACACTTACAGTAGTGGCCTGCTGTTGATTATGGTTTCATAGAGAAATGCCCTCAGAGTTGTGGTGTCAAGTCTGCTGGTGAACAGTCAGAATGCTTTGGATTGTTCAAATCTGGTGCTCCCAGACTCCATCCATATGACTAGCTGATGGAACATTCAATACAAATTCACAATCAAGCTCTTTGATGGTCTTGATCCATTCCTTTGAGCAACTCAGAAAGCTCCTTTCTAGCACTGATGTTTCTACCGCTAACTCTCTTGTTCCTCTATTACGTCTTAATTGTCACACAGTTCCGCTGATAGCTCATGAATGCATCTGTTGTCAAGTCGTCAATTGTGCACTGCTCTGGAACAAAAGCAAGTAAATAAGAGTCTGTATAGTTTTATTTTTTTTCTCCCTTCCTTCACGATGAAGGGACCAAAACAATCAAGGCCACAGTAAGTGAAAGGAGGGGATGTTTCAGTTCTCTCTTCAGGCAAATTTGCCATGTGGTGAACCTCTGTTGTTCTTTTATATCTACTACATTTTACACACTTGTAAATGTGTGAGAAGACCAGATTTCCACATCCTAAGATCCATATATTGTTTGCACGTAGCTCATTCATGGTAAATAGAGGTGTACTGTATGAGCTTATGATGATGTTTGACGAGCAGGGCTGACACATGAGATTTCTTCTGAAGTATTACAGGATGTTTTACGTCATGGTGTAAGGCTAATGATGAGATAGCTGTCCTCCAACCTTGAGGACATTATTCTTGTCCTAGAAAGCATTCAACTGGCATAGCCTATTGTGCTTGTTCAGGGAGTCTTCCTTCTGGGCTTTGATTTTCTTTATGGCTTCAACAAAGTGGTTTCTTCATGCACGAGCTTAATGATGAAGATTTCTGCTTCTGTTTCTTCTTCATGGTAAGTTGATTCCTTTATTCTTGTTTGAAATCCCTTAAAGTCTCAAATGACAAATCTTTCCTTCAACAGTTCTCGCCATTCTAAACCAGTCCAAGAATTGAGCGAATCCAGTTCTCATGCCTTGACTGCATGAACCTTACGTAACTCAGGATCAGTTGCCTCTATTTCTCCCACCATTCTCTCTTTATGTGAAGGATTCTGCTGCCAACAAAGTCGGGTCCTTTCAGCCAGTTAGTCTCAACTGAACTTATGGATGGACAATCGGAGTATAATTCTGTGGCTGGTTCTTATAGCATCAGTGTCAGCTCTTGCTGGATTTAAGCAACGATGCTCCAGCCCACACTCTTGAGAGCTTGTATTAAGGAAATGGGATCACAGGTGAGATCTGCTTCCTTTAATAGGACGTTGACAAAATACTCAGCACTTACATGCCTGACTTCCATCACCTTATGATCCCATCTGAAAACCAACCAATCTGGCAATTTGAGCAGAATCTTTGTCAATCCTGTCATTAAGGACTTCCAGTGTCTTAATATGGGACATTGCAGCCACACAGCACTTGAGGAAGTCTGCAAATTCTCTTAGCTCACAGGCATCTTTAGAGCTTATCTTTGGCTATGCGTGCAGCTTGTCTCTCAGGGATTTCCCAATTACGAATGGGTTTCTAAAATGTTTTTCATGTTTCTTTCTTTGCTGTGCCACCTTAGTACTTTCTTAGGTGATAAAGTTTTTCATTCTTTGGGATGTTTTTCCATTCTATTAATGGTTTGAAGGATAGTTGCCAGTCCTTGGTAGTTGCTCAAGAAAAGTCCAGTAAATAGAGCAGGCTCTGGTGTTGGAAGACTCCACATCACTTTAGCACTTATAGCTTCTGCTAGCACATTAACCAGGTCTGAGCTGTTCGGCTCTTGGGGCACAAACACTGTGGCTGGAGGAAGTTGAGGTAGCTATTGCGGACAAGGGGTTTGACTTGTACCTGCTGAGGATTAAGGAATAAGAGAGGGACCTGAGGCATTGAGAGCTTGTGCTGTGACTTGCAGACAATTGGGTATTAATGGAGGACTTGATGCAGTCTCTTTGTCTGCTCATCAATAGTTCCAATGTTATGTAATGTATATGGTTCATTGGATAATTGATTGTATGTGTATACAGTGGTTGTGGAGGGGGGGTATCTATAATGACAGAACCATGCAGAGATTTCTTTTGTCTAGCAGTCAATAAAAAGGGTTGACAACATGGAAATTACCTTGGGAACAATCTTCTATCTATATTTCTAGCATGATACAGTACCAGAGTGCCATTCACTCTCAAAGGAATCTCTATTACACCAAACATAGGGGTTATTTTTCCCTTTCCATGCTTAAAATTAGGATATTGAATCCACAAATGCAAATACAAATACAGTTCATTCAAATACAGACTGTAATGTGTGTTTTTTAAGTTTCAGACTGCAATTTTCTTATCATAAAACAGAAAATGGTTTTAGTGATCATATCTAGAACACGTACGTTTAGCCATGCACAAACCTACTCATTTTGTTTCGTTGAGAAGATGTGAGTGGTGCTTTGCATCAGTGAAATTGTGCTTTCTGTCACTTGGCATAGCAAAAAACAAGTCTGACTGGAAAAGCACAAAACTGGTTTCACGTATCAACAGTGAAACTCCGGAGTGTCAAGCAAACACTCCACCCTATACACTAAAGCAAACTGACAGTGAAGACCAGCCTCAGATGTTGCATACATTCACAGACAGACACAGAACGCTAACCTTCCTACAGCAAAATGATATCGCAGAAACTTCAAATCCTCGGCCTCGTCCTGGCACTGATCGGCTATGTGGGCACCATCGTCATCTGCGGCCTACCAGCCTGGAAGATGTCAGCTTTCATCGGAGCCAACATCGTGACTTTTCAAGTCTATTGGGAAGGCTTATGGATGGATTGTGTGGTTCAAACCACAGGTCAGATGCAGTGTAAGGTCTATGACTCCCTGCTTATTCTTCCTGTACATCTGCAGGCGGCTCGAGCCATGATAACCGTCGCCCTCATTGTTGGACTCCTGGGAATCATCGTAACCATCATTGGTGGTAAATGCACCAGCTTCGTAGAGGATGTGAGCGCTAAGGCTAGGATCACTATCGTTAGTGGGATCATCTTCCTCATTACAGGACTTCTTGTTCTCATTCCAGTGTGCTGGACTGCAAACGATGTCATCAATGACTTCTACAACCCTGCCATTACGGATGCCCAAAGAAGGGAACTGGGACCTTGCCTCTACATCGGCGCCGGATGCGCTGCATTTCTCATTGCCGGCGGAGCCATCCTCTGTAGCTCATGTCCACCAAATGAGGACAATAACTATCCTGTAAAATACACTCCGGCCAAATCTACAGTGAGCAGCAGCAAGGTTTATGTGTAAGAAGGAAACGCATTTGATTTGCAGTCACTTTATCGGACTGGTAAAATTATCAAGCAGTTTAATTAAAGAACTTTGAAGCTCTATTCAGTGTGCATTTTTCACTAAAATGTAGCATTGCGTCTACATTTTAGTGTAATGTGTCTATAAGATGGTCATTTCCAGTACATCATTGATAAACATCATTGACCATTGAAGTACAGAACTACTTTATATATACCATACACACATGCTCATTTATACTGCATTGTTTGCAAATTATTGAAGTACTATGTCTGAAGGATAGACTTAACTTAATCTTATATCCTGCACTGAGGTTAGTTTGTTCAAACAAAAAAAGAGAAGTCTGAGAAGTCTTTATAGACCCTCTTTGTAAGCGAAATGAGTATACTATACATGAATTGAAGAATTTTGACACAGTAATGAAGTCAACATAATGGTATGGGATATTGTTTTTTTTTTCTTTTCTGTCCACACACGTATGTGAATTTGTCTATGTTGATGTGCAGAGACAGAAAGATGTCCAGAAATTCTACTGACCTGGTACTGTAACTGTGAGAAAGTAAATGTCTTTTGTTTTTCCTCCCGTCGAAGCAGTGGAAATGTTTATGACTTGTGTTTGTAAAGGAATCTGATTTCTTTGTTTATTTGAATGAATCTTGCAATTATACAATTGTCTGAATAATTTGTCTGAAAAGTATTAATTCTGGAAGTATCAACAAGTTGTTTTTTTTTTTTTTTGGGTACCTTTGACTTATTATATTATTATCATTATCACAAAGTTGTACGTCTATGTTGACTAATAAGTTGTTGACAAACAAGATTTTTTTCACACACTCTGTTGGTGTTTTTTTTTTCTTTGTCATCATTTATTTTAGTGTTATTAAAAAATGTTGGCCACAGACTATATAACACAGATATGAACAACATTTCTCCGGTTAAAATTTCACCCGTGAGAGGATTAGTGAAAGTGGCGTGCCACCCTGTCCAAATACTTCCTGGGATAAGTCAGTTTCGAATCAATTAATTAATTATTTATATAAGAATTTTCAACATGCCTAAACAACATGCCTAGGCGGTGAAGTCAGTGTTGCCAGCTCTTTTTAGTGCAAAGTAACCTATCTGCCTCAAGGCATCATTCACAACACAATAGATTAGATTACACAATGTTTATTACCTCCTTCGAGTGATTAAAAAAAAAATTACTATTGCTTAATTTGCAATTATTTCATTATATTTTACTCATAAACATAAGCCTCCAAAATGGAACACTGTAGATTTGGTAAAAAAAAAAAAAAAAAAAAATCTAAATCTAAACCATTTCTGCAAACAAAGTGTAAACGTATGCAGTGTGTCTAAATGCCCCCAACCCAAACTTCTGACATATTATGACTAACTCCAGGGCCCGTATTCACAAAGCTTATTAAGCCTAAAAGTTGCTCCTATTGACAAAATTCTAAGAAAATTCTTAGAATTATGACATTTTCTTAGAATTTCCCC
>JAQMYK010000011.1:8178120-8206414 GCA_030014345.1 Clarias buthupogon | reverse complement strand
GTGTGTGTGTGTGTGTGTGTGTGTGTGTGTGTGTGTGTGTGTGTGTGTGTGTGTGTGTGTGTGTGTGCGTGCGTGAAGCAGTGGTTCTAAAATCAAGACATTGCAACTGCTCACCTGTATGGTTTGGTCAAGTTGAGCTTCCTGAAACATGACCAAAACAGGTTCAGAACAAACAAAAAGGCTGGATTTGTGTTTACAGGTGCCTTAAATTCATACTATTGTGGATATTGTCCTAGAATGAAGAAAGAATCTGGTTTGCCTAGCAGTGTATAACTTTACAAACATGAAGGGATGGTCTGCTCAGGAGCACACACCTCTTCTCTTATTCTCATCTTCTTTAGTTTGGCGTATATGTGTGACCTAGTCCTCATATGAATGCTTTGCTGGTGACAGGAACGTCGTCTGAGAGAAAGAGAGCGAAACAGCTGTTTCGAAACAGCTGTGCCAGAAAAATCGGAGAAATAGTAAAGTAGAAGAGAGTCTCTATTAAACAAAGGTTTTAATTTAAAGTTTTAGTTAACTGTAGTTTTTACCAGAAGAAGAAAGAAAAACAGTGCAGTGATCCAGGGAGAAATGGCTTCACAAGGGATGCATTTGTTGAGCAGTGGTTTTGCCCTGCTTGGCTGGCTGGGTGTCCTTCTTGCCTGCATCATGCCAATGTGGCGCGTGACAAGCTTCATGGGTACAACCATCATTACCTCTGAGATCACGTGGGAGGGCATCTGGACGACTTGCGTGGTCCAGAGTACAGGTCAGATGCAATGTGACCCTTATGACTCCATGATGGCACTCAGCTCTGAGATGAAGGCATCCCAGGTCCTCATAGTAGGATCGCTTCTGACTGGCTCACTGGGTCTCATACTGGCCTTTATCGGAGGAAAATGCACTAGCTTTCAGGACAACAGTAGTGGAGCTGTAAAAAATAGAGTTGTCATTGTTGCTGGTCTGGTACTGATGATTAGTGGCCTGCTCTGTATGATTTCTGCCACATGGGTTGCTGCTGTTGTAATCCAGATGTTTAGCAACCCAGAGATACCTGTCGCCCAGCGCAGAGAGATCGGTCCTGCTATCTATGTTGGCTGGGCCGGATCCCTCCTTCTCTTATTGGGTGGTATCATGCTCTGTGCCACATCCTGTTCCAAGAAGACAGAAGATGACAGCCCTTCAGTTAATTACAGGGTTGTTCGTTCATCTGGAACTGTATCCAGAAGTTCACAGCAAGTCCGGGTCTCCAGTCAAAGCCAGAATAGAAAGATTCTGGCGAGGTCTTTCAGCAGTGACAGCACTCCACTTAATCAGCCTGACAAATTATCCTCTGAAGGATCCAAGAAGAGCAAGATTTCTGTGATAGACTCTGAGCAAAGTGATGGGCCATCTACAAAGTCCCAGCTAAATCACACAAACTCTAATAACAGCCTTAGATCTTCTAATAGTGAAGCCATTTCAACTAGTCCTATGAAGACCTACATCTGATCCAGAAAGTCCCAACAACATTGTCTTAGGATGTATCACAGACATTTACGGATTTAAACAGGGATTATGTATTAGTGAAGAAACAGTCAGAACATTGGATGTTCTAACAAAACAGTGCGCACCTAAAATGAAATTTCACAAGTCTTCACTGGAAACTTGTTAAGGTATCTTGTTATTAATACTCTAAGTAATAATGTCCAAATGTGTAACCAAGATAGACGCTAAAGCAATGGTGTATACACTGAATTCAGCTAAAAGATACATGGAGCAGGTATGGTTTTAATTCACCATGGGAACTCAAGCTGGTAGTTTGTGCAAATCCTTTTTATGGACAATTCTCATCAACAGTAGGAATAGTGTAAAATTCAAAACAGCAAATATTCAAATACTGTAATATCAATTGCATATTTACTATTTGATATTTATTATTTATTACGATCATTTTCAACTGTCTTGTGTTTGAGCCTGTGGCTTTTGGATTTTTAATTTTTTTTTTTCTTTCTGTTCTTTGCTGACTGGAGCTGATGAGGTCTTCTGCTTTTATCATTTATCATGCTCAAGATTTGGTGTTTGGTGCATGCTGAGATGTTTTTATAAACTTTGAGTTACTCTATCCTTCTAGACCGCTGTTTATACTGTAAATGTTATCACTTACACGCCGTTTTTGTTTTTCACACCATTCTGTGTAAACTCTAGAAACTTACATGAAAACTTTATCATGTTTTACATGAAACTCCCAGGTTTATGAAATAATAATCTGACTCCAACAACCAAGCCACGGTTAAAGTAGTAGAGATCATACTTTTTCTTTCATTCTGATATTTGATGAAGTACTTCATTTTAATTTTTGATTATTAAATTATTAATATGTGATTTTAATATTTGCTAATTTAAAAAAGCCGGAACTCTTGACCAATATGTATTTTTTGCATTGGGCTGCTGCCACATGATAGGCTGATTAGGTAAGTACATTAATATTTAGGCATACTAGTGATAATTAATGAAGATGTGTCTATTCTGTTTTTTTGTTTGTTTGTTTGTTTTCATTGCAATTTTACCATGAGTGAATTTGAGTCTTTTTTTTCTTACTATTTGCTATGCTCCCATTTTACTTTAATGAAAGCATGCATTTAAGCAGGCTTGGCTCCATGATATATAAAATCCACTGGAATGCCCTCTGAACACATGCTTCAATGGAGGAGATAAAAGTAAAAGAAACATGTTTTGTACAAATTAGTTTAGGATGATCAATATTTAAAAATTTGCCTAAAATTTTAATAGTTACATAGAAATAGTGCATAGTCTTGTATACCTAACATTTAAAATGCTAACCATTGCTAATTTTGCATTTTAAATTGTTAAACTTAAATTTCCAGAATGTTCTGGTTGTTTGTTTTAATGTTATAAATGTTTTTAAGGTGTATAAGCAGCGATACGTCAGGTTCAGCATTGCTTTAAATGTCCTTTAATCATACCGGTTGCACGATTTATTAACCTAACCTACGTAATCTAATCTATTTCACAAAGATTGACTGAATGGTCAATGGTGTCAGTATTTCGAAGATAAATATTATAAAGTGAATAACTAACTAACAACATATTGTTCAGCCTTAGCCTCTATGATCACTGGAAAGATCTATTGAGCCATTAATATTTATAAATCAACTGAATTCTTCAAACAATATTCTACACCAGGTTTTACTTGAATAAAGCAAGCTGTTGTAATCCAGAAATAAAAAGGGACAAACATGATGTGGAGTTTAAAAACTTAAGCTTTTATGTAGTGGTTCAGAACTTTAATGGGCTGTTTTACGAGAATGATTGTACATTCTTAATATGATTTACATTTAATGGAAAATGTATCACTTTACAGTTTTCAGCCTTCAGTGACCTGTATTTCTTTAATAAAAAAACAATACTAGATTATTTCAGTCAGAATTTAATCATAATAAAACCATGTTGAGCAGGTGCATCTGTGTAATATTTGCTCAAGAAAAAAATCCCTTTTGTTTCCTCCCTACTACTGTACATTACCCTTTCATCATGGGTTTCTGGAGTAAAAAATAGTTCCAGGCCAAACTGGTTTGACAGAGAGTCATCTCACGGAAGTGGTTTACATAACATGAGGTCTCAGGGCATTCATAAAAGATTCAAATAGTTTCACAAGTGTATTGTAATAGTGTGTAATCCAAAATACACAATTAATTTGCTGTGAGTGACAATGATGTATAAAGATATTAGTTTGAGTGGCAAATAAACTTTAGACTGGTTGCACTTGTTATTTCTGTTATTTTTATTTCTGTTCCTTAGCCCTTTGAAATTATAGTTATTTCATTGCGTAAGTGCTGCTCTGTGCTGTTGTCTAGTTCTAGCGTTTTGGAATCAAAACCACTGACCGTTATGGTCAACATGAAAATTTAAAATCTGAACATTTGAGACTGGCCTACTTTCGTTTAGTGAGAAAGATGTTTTGAATAGTTAAAAGAATCACTAAAGTATATAAATGCCTTTATTTGGCTTCTCAGATGTAAGGAAAATAAGCTTAAAATCCTGTAAATCCAAGTATAATTCAATCGTCAGATCGAAATAAGAAGAAATGATGTAGATGTAACCTGGGACTATATTTATAGCGGTGAATGTTCTGGTTAATCAAAATAACCTGTGCAAATTGAGGAAAATCCACACACCAGAGCACTTGTTAGGAACTGGAACTAATGTAGTAGTAGTGCTGCCATCTAGTGGTGGTATAAGACGAGCTCCCTCTTCTTTTAATATTAAGATTTGTTTAAAATGAAGAATAGATATTCATGTTGCATTGATTTGGTTATAAAACATTTCATGCTTTTTTATGTATTTAATATTGTGACTATTTTATGATAGGATCCCTTGATCTTTTTATTATTATTATTTTTGAACACTCATAAAAGTGTTTGTGAGTTTATAAAGCATATATTAAAGAGCCATGTGTTAGCATTAATATTTACTTAAGGAAATCTGTTTAAAAATCAAATGGGATGTTTGCCCATCCTGAATATGTGCTTATTCATTTATTGCTAAATAAATAAATACAACTAAACGTTATTGCAACATAAATGTTTTTCATGTTGCTGAGAAACCTCATCTTGAAGACTCAAGAATATACAGAATTGCAAACTTTAACATATTGTAGCTGGAGGTACTGTCAGATTATTTCCCATTTATTTTTAATTTACATATTAAGCATTTGATTATTGATTTTACATTACATTTTATATTAATCAATTAATCATTATCTTTATTTCAAATTGACTAATTAGTTACTGTAAAAGAGAGCATTACATTTCAGCAAGACTTCACTGTGGAGACATTCGTAAGAATAATTTTGAAAATAATTTTTTATTATGATTCCTTCAAAATTCTGAGACACCAAAACCATGGTTTTTAAACATGATAATTACACAATAGCATTAATGTTCCAATAGCATTATTTTATATAATAAAAAAAAATACTTCAAAATATGATCCCAAAATATGAACTGTTTTCATTAGCCATTGTTTATTTCAAATTACCCTGACTAAATATTACACACAAAATCACTGTCAGGCCCTTCTGCAATTTCAAGCCCATGCATGCATATACAGTATCATGTCTTTTCTCCCATCTTCTAGCACTATGTCTGTATCTAACAAGTTCTCTGATAAAGATAAACAACTCCTGTTATGTACCCACACTCATGATCAGATACTGCCTTCTCCCACTCGTTCACTACAGTGACAGCTATACGATGCCATTTCCTTTCTTCCTCCATCTCTTGAATCACTCGTTCCAGCTCTGCTTTGTACTCCAGATTATCAGCATTCCCTCTCGTAGTCATGCACACATACCCACCTGTAACAAAGAGCAAAGTACAGTACTTTAGAAAAAATAAAAACATGATTTCACATTTCATATCCACACATTACATTACATGTCTGAAAATGAGAATACACACTGGAATTCATGTGAATGTGCATGCAACTGGAATTGATCAGAATTTACCTACCTGGCTTGGTGGCTTGCCAGAGCTCCTTGATGACCGCCACTGGCACGTTCCCAGCACTGAGAGCTCCCACAATTACTACAACATCATTTGACTCTGAAATGATAACAAAAGTGATTTTAGCAAAACATACAATAGTCATGTACAGGGATGGATACAGTGATGGATTGGATACTTACAAAATATCTCTAATATCTATATTCAGTATGGCAACAATAATAGATATACCTGTATGTAGGTCCTAGAATGTCTTTATGAGTTGACAAGTATTCTTCCTGTGTGAAACCTACTTATTTTAGTAAATAAATTGGAACAAATAAAAAAAAAAAAACTATTGACTCACCATTTATCCAAAGGAAACCTTAATGTAAACTGTGAAAGAGTGGACAGAGTACAGAACCCTGTATATCTATGTTCCTCATTTCTATGTCTGCTATGAAACTATGCAAGATTATCGTTAATATGTATATAATATGCAATCTGATTAAATGACAAAGATGAAGAAATCTATAGTTAAATAATTTGTAGAGATGGGGGGGGGGGGGGGTATTTAAAATTATTTTCATTGATACAATGTTTAAATTTAAACTGGAAAAAGTTGCCATTCCTCTGTAATTCAGAGGGTGGTGCACTTTAAACTATAATAATCCTATAGTGTTAGGTGTGTAAATCATGTTCACTATTTATGACACAATACCCTGTAGTTTAAGGCAGGACTTGTATAAAACTGTCATCTACAAGTCAAGTTTGTTCATTCAAATTTCAGCAAATCCAAGGTTAACTCAGTTGATATCATGGGATGAATCTTCGGTGACCCCTGAGGATAATTTGAAATGGTTTTATTTTGTAAGTGTTTGGATTAAAAAACAAAAATCTGGGTTTTCTCACATGTTCAGATTGCATATGAAAAGTTTACCATCTTTTACAGGCAAGGGATCCTGACACAGCATGCACTGCTTAAGATCCTGATACAGGCCTGCTCTCCTGGCCAGATTCAACATTTTTTTGCTTCCGTCCACTCCCACAAAATGACGAAACCCCATTTTCTTCAGCTGAACCAAGACAATTAATCACACTATTTTAGAGGTCCTATCATGTAAAATGATTCAAATGAATCAAAAGAAGATAGAAATGAAATCAAAATTTTGTAAAAATTGTAACATTGTTCTCTTACATGTGCAGAGACCAGCCCTGTCCCGCAAGCCACATCCAGAATAACGGCTCTCTCTTTCTCACTAGTGAAGTGTAAAGCAATGCATTCTGCAGCTAAAAAAGGGGCACGGTAGTCCAATATTGTGGTATCCTTCAAAAACATTTTCAAACACATTAATTTCATGGTAAATCAGGTATAAACATCTAAAAGTGTGTTTTTTTGTATTGATTACCTGTTCATAGCTCTCAGCCCAGGTGTCATAGAATGCAACCTTCTCCTCGGGCCCTGTGCTTTTATGGGCTGAAAGGATTGTATTCTTCACATCTTCGAAAATCCTGGTATCTGCCATTACTTATAAGAAACATGAACATAACTAGTTTTTCTAAATATATTACAGTATGGATTAATTTTCAGATACTCACAGCTTAGAAGTGTCCATGACTGCTAAGTATTACGAGAATGTATGAAGAGTCTGGCCATTTATTATGCTTTCAAAATGTTATTCATAAGTATGATTATTCATTTGCTTTAACAAAGAAATCTGGCCTGAGGTTCTGAGATTTTAACTGGAAGTGTATTAAAACATTTTGGAATTTAAAAAAATGCAAATGATGCAAAAAAAATGCAAAAAAAATCTGGAAAAAAAAAGTCAACACCTGGATTTAACTAAGCAAATAGTTATTTTAGGGTTTTATTTCTTTGGCACTGCAGCCAGGTTTTCCAATTGCCACATGCAAGCATTTGTTTTCTCCTGATCTCTTGAGATATACACCTTCTAGTCTGCATGTGCAGGAACTTTAACCCAATTTTTTTTTATAGTGAGGTCCATTACCTCACCATCATGACACTAAAATCCTTCTTCACTGTTATGCTCCATCTTTCCTAGCATGAAATTAAGACAAATGTCATTTTAGAGTGACATGAAAGTCACATGAATTCTGATTTGAGTGATCTGATTTGAGTGATCAGAGTGAAGGGTGCCACTCCTTGAAATTTTTCTAAAGTTCTTGGGATTTGGGGGATCACCATATGATTTAACATTAATTTAAAGATCTTGTATTGATTATGGGAGTCTTCCCCAGCACATCCCAAAAATTCTCAATAAAGTTAAGGTCTGGATCTATACAATTTGAGCCTAAGCAATCCTGGCACTGTCAACTTGGAATATGCCTGTGCCATCAGCGAAGAAAACATCCATTGATGGAAAAACCTGGTCATTCAGTACAGTCAGGTGGTCAATTATCTCATTTTTGCACACAAAACGTTGCAGAACCTATACCTGACCAAAGTCAAATCAAAGCAACCCCAGATCATAGCACTGCCCCCACCGGCCCTAGGCATGATGGGTGCATTCGTTTATCTGCCTCTTTTCTTACATTGATAGACACATCACTCAGGAACAAGGTAAATCTGAACTCTTCGGACAGGATGACCTTTTTCCAGTGCTTCACAGTCCATTACTATGCTCCCTACCAAATTGAGGCTTTATCAATTACCTTCAATAAGTGTTTTTTGTAGGGCGCATTGTGCATGTGGAAATGTTCTTACTTTCACTATTAAATATAACTTAGAGTTCTACTGTAGTTATTTTTCACAATTTGATTTCACTAAACATTTAAGTGATCTCTGAACATGATCTTCAAAATTTTTGTACCACCACTTTTCATCCTCGAAGATGATAGTTCCATTTCAGATTTGGAACTTCTGTTGACATGCGGAATTATTGTTATTGGAAAAGTGTGAATGATTAAAATAATAACTCTGCATCAATTGTTGTAGTTTAAATATTGTGATACTCACTCATTCATCACTCATTCACTCATAACCTCTATACAGGGTTACGGGAAGCCTGGAACCTATCCCAGGAGACTTAGGGCACGAGGTGAGGTACACCCTGGACGGGGTACCAATTCAGCACAGAGAATGACACTTATTTGTGATTTTTTAAATTCATTTTTAATACTGCGATTTATGTAAATGAAAAGAGGCAGCACTGGTTTAAACTGTCTGATTTGGAAGCACATATGCCTGTGGCCATGATCATAATTTATTAAGATCAGCTTCTATGTGTATTGTGCTGCACACTGTAAAGGGAAACACATCTGATTCACACATAAGAAACAAAACAAAAACAAAACAAAAAAACAGATATAGGCCTGCAGTGTAAACACAGCCTTATACACTAAAATAAGTCCATGGCTGTTGTTTGTGAGTTTGTGAACTCCTACAGGAGAGTCTAACTTGAATTTTTGCTGTTCTCCTTTCCGCCTGTAGAGCGCTTCTCAGTGCAAACTTCTGCCAACAATCTTACTCTACTTCACCAAATATTAAATCACAGCAGCGGCATGCGAAACAGCCAAATAATACCTTTCGAATTATACATATGATCCTAGATTACGTGGCAGATGTGTTCACTTGGCGTTAATTTTATGCTGATTGCATGTAGTGCGAAGAGGCTAGTCAGCTAGTAGCTAGTAGAATAGCTCCGGTGTGGGCTGCAACTTTCATCCGCGCTGTTGTTCGCCTTTGTGCGGAGACATCGGAAAATTGAGTCCGGGGATTCGGCCTGGGACAATAACCGCAGGACTGTGGAGACAGGTATTTCATTTTCTTTAATTTTATTGTGTCTTCACAAAACTATAAAGGACTCCGGTTCAAGCAACAGTATATTGATTTGAGCATAACTAGATAGCAGGTAATTTTTAAACGCCAAGCAAAATAGCAACATGAATTAGCGGTGTATACAAGCTAACAGGCACCAGTTTTAAAATATAAGCTTATATTAAAGTACAACACAGCACTTCTTTCGTGCTCATTTATTAGTTTTTATTTTATTTTTTATTAATAAAGCTTTAGTTTTAATGTTGTAAGTTCAGTTGTGTGCTACAGCAAGCCAATTTACAGCAGCGTTATTTTAATACGAGCCGAGGCAACGTTATCTGACAAATGAGCTGAACAGCCTGCATGAGAAACTAGTGCATAGCTGACAGCAGTTACTGAAACGTTATGTATTGTGTGTGTGTAAATGTATTCTGTAAGTCATGGCACATACCTGCAGCTGCTCACACATGTAGTTCATATATCATCTCACTAGCGCTGTTTTGGACTGTATGGATAGGTTTAGTACACAAGTACAAACATGCTGCTTCCACACTAACCTTCACTCTTCTGTTTGTATTATGTGCATTGTTGAGTGTTTATAAAATTCTCATTAATTTCTTTCTACTTCAAGGCCATTAAGAGGACAAAATGTCGATTCTTGGTCTTAAAAAGAAACAACCCAAGACTTTTAAAGTCAAAGTCATCACCATGGATGCAGAGATGGAGTTCAGCTGTGAGGTAATTCAGATTACTTTTAGGAACGAAACAATACTTTTATTTTATTGTTGTTATTATTGTATATTTATTTATTTATGCCAATTTCTGAAACCATGTGCATATTCGACTGGTTCAATACAGTTCTTATTATTTTGTAGAAATAAAGGGGAAAAACGATTCGGCTATGTTTTGTAAAATCTTCTAAATGTAAATGAATCACGATTCTTTTGTGTGGCGATTAACGTAACGATATTTTTTTATTATAAAAATTATGATGTCCTCTTATCAAAAATCACACATGTTAAAAGTCTCCAATCTGCCTTTTTCTCAAAACTCTGGGAGGGAATTAGACTCAAAAAACACTCACACGTTTACACCAAGGCTGGTTAAAATGGGAGGGTTGCGTCAGGAAGGCCATCCGGTGTAAAACCAGTGCCAAATCAAATCGTCTGTGGATCGATTGGTCTGCTGTGGCAACCGCACGAGCAGCTGAAAAACCAACACCACCACCAGTATCAAAAACACAGCGAGTGCAAATTAGTTGAAAATTGCATACGTGAAGCTGCACGCACATGCGTACTTGCAGCCACTCAGCTCGTCCGCCCACTTTTAAGTTGAGTTTTGAGACTTTGGAGACGTTTGTGGAGGTAAACATCACAGTTTGTTTATAATCCTACAGGAGTTCCACTCTGAACTATTTGCACATTTTCATTGTGTGTGCTAGGAGTGAACAATTATGGCGGATGACTGAGGTACATGCTTCTCAGTAAAAATGTAGTTATTTGCTTTAATTAAATTTTAAGTTGAATATTAAACGCTTGTATTTAAAGTTAATTTGTATTGTTTAAATGCTGAACTCGGTTTTTAAGTGAGAAACTAATGTTTTAAGGATCGAGCTACATTTATTTAATCAATCAATTTTTTAAAGGTATAAAATTTTGACACAAGTGACTGAAGATGTATGTCCATGAGCAGAATGAATAATTTTGGTTGGAAATTAGCATTCAATATGACTGATGAGGAAATTATACCATATTCCATATGCATGATGATGATTTATCACATGGTTGCTCTTTATAATTTGGTTGGCTTCTGTATTGTAACATCATTAGTAAGTAAATTCTTCCCCTATCATTGACATTGATAGTGACATTGATGTATAAGTCACAGAGATGGGATTCTCTTTACAGGTCAAAATTCCATGTACAGTGGAACAAAAAATTTTTATGGATTTGAACTTAATAAATGAGCGAGGTCTTGATATGCAAGTATTACGCATGTGCTTTGTCTGTTGAGCGTCACGTGATCACAACTGAGCCAATGGTTTTTCTCAGTCTCACTGCGCGTGCAGCACTCGTATAGTCAACATCCATGATTGCGTGTACTGTGTGTGTGCGACTGCGTGAATCAAAAGCAAGTGTTATTAGATAGGTCCTTTGTTAAAGATCCAGTCTCTGAGAGAGTCTCAGAGAGGCAACAGTGCAGTATTTCCGTTAGTGTGTGTTTGGGTGCATGTGTGTGCGTGTGTTTGGGTGAACATGTCCACACAGTAGCGCTCCCCCCCTCCCTGCTCTCGCCCTTACACATACACAAACACACTAACGGAAACATTGCTATGTAAACACTGTATGAAGACTTGTGCCAGAAACTCAGTATTTCGTGTTTCTCCTTTTAATCTTTCTTTGTAAATTTGCTTTGTTTTGGTGGGAGACATTAAAGTCTGGTTCTCAGAGTAGGAGCATCATTAAAAAAAAATACAAAAATATTTTTCCCCAAGCAATGCTTGACATTACATGGGATTTATATGAGCATAAATAAATATTTATTTATTTTTGTAGAACGTCATTACAAATACAGTGTAATCTTTCCACACACAAACATTCAGTCCATAAAAATGACAGGTAACAGATTCAGACAGGACTAACATTCCAAGATACTGAGAAGTATTTTTATTGTTTCGCCTCTTCAAGTAAAACTAATCCAAAGTAAACAAGGCTTATGTTAGAGTTTTTAACATTAATTTTTTTTTAATTGTCCAGTCTCTAACCAGACGATTTTAAATATTTTTTTTAATATTCAACGCTGTAGTTGAAAATGCTTTTTTTGTGTGATTTAGTCCAGACCCCAATAACTCAGCAAGAGGTTTAGTAATTATGTCAACTTGAACCACATGTTTTCTGTGCATGGACGTTGTAGCAAGAGAAAGAGCCAAAGTTTACTGTACATACGTATTTATGTAATTTATCTAATAAATATTTTAATTATGTTTATGTCCTGAGAATGCTCATCATTAAATTGTCTCTTTAAACGTATATCCATAATTAATGTTATACTGTATCTAACAGGTATATACATAATGTTATATAATGTTGAATTCTATTCATTTCGATGCTTGATATTATATTATCATCATTACTAGGTAAAATGGAAAGGGAAAGACTTGTTTGATCTGGTGTGCCGAACTATTGGACTGAGGGAAACTTGGTTTTTTGGCCTCCGGTACACTGTGAAAGACACATATGCTTGGCTGAAGCCTGACAAACGGGTATGTGGAGTTATTTGTTTTTCTCTGTTTAAATAATTATGCTCAATTTAATTTCTCAGGCTTTATTTTTTTGCATATGCATGCAGCATGAATTCTGAAGTTCAAAGAAAAATGACCTTTACACAACATTCCCCTCACTGTTTGTTCATACGCAGGTTTTGGATCAAGATGTACCAACAGACTCTCCTATAACATTTCATTTTCTTGCTAAATTCTTTCCTGAAAAAGTCGAGGAGGAACTTGTTCAAGAAATCACACAGCATCTTTTCTTTTTACAAGTGAGTGACAGTTTATTATTGAAAATAATCTTGCTGCAATCATTTTATGTTATGTTAGTTATTGGTAGAAGTCTTACAATAATGTTGCACAATTTTGGTACTTCTCACCAAGGTAAAGAAACAAATACTAGATGAAGAGATCTTTTGCTCTCCAGAGGCCTCGGTCCTTCTGGCATCATATGCTGTTCAAGCCAAGGTCAGTTTTTATAATACAATTTTATAAATAACTCCAGTTTCAATATGTCATCAGTCTCAGCATGTCATCAGTTAAAATCGTTTAAAATTTTGATTGTAATGAAAATTGTATTCAATATGAATCAAATGTATTACATTCAGGAAGAAGAATTGTTTCTCTTTTTCTCTCTTTTTTTCATATTAGCTGGAAATTTACAATGGAAAATTTTCACATCTGACTAATCATTAATCTAAAACTTTGCCAGAACTTCAGAATGTGTGTAAATGTTGCTGCTACCTTCTTTCATTGCTTATATATAAATACTTTTTTTTTTTTTTTAATGCAGTATGGTGATTATGATCCAAACTTCCACAAGCCAGGCTTCCTAGCCCAAGATGAACTCTTGCCTAAAAGAGTAAGTATTGTTGCCTGCACATTTAGACGTGATTTGCATGAAAACTTTAATAAGTAAATATATGTTTACTTTGTTTTGTTTTGTTTATATTCAAATACGAGATGCACTTAAAAAAAAAAAAAAAAAAAACATGATGTAATTAGGAGAAAGAATTAATGTTTCACTTTTTATCTGATTTTAGTTAAGTTTATTGTTGTGGAATGTCTGCAAAACGTTCATGTTATCACTTACAGTATGTTATACCAGTCACTCCCTCATTTACTACTGAGCTCAATAAACATGTAAAAAAAACAATTGCAGGGACTAGAGACTCCTTCTAAATTATTAGGTTAACCTTTTCGAAAACATAACCATACAACTGATTATAACAAATGATTTTCTTTGCTATACAAGAACATATTTTTAATCATATGGAATTTAGACCATAGAAGTCATTATAGAATTGATGACTTGCACTTCCCTGGCCAAATATAGTTTATACTATAAGAATTCATTCATTAGCTTTGATTACAGAACACAATGTGGTGGTCAGTTTCTGTGTAATCATGATGGCCCCAGAATCACTCTTTTACATTTTAGAATATGTGCTGGGATATGGCTGTGCCATAAGGGAAGAATTTTTAATTTTTTTTTTGCTCATTAACATTGCTGACTTGGATTAACCTTGCTAGACCTGAGTAACTGAAGCAAGTCCAGATTATACCACTGCCCCCAGTGATTTGTACAGTGGCCATTATGGATGATGAATTTCTTGCTTTCTAACCCTGATCCCCCCCCCATCGCTCTGGAATAGGGTCAAGTCTGAACTCATCAGACCGCATGACCTTTTTCCCTTACTCCCAAGTCCAATCTTTACGCTCGCTTGCAAATTCGAGTCTTTTTTCAGATTAGTTTAATCAACAGGTGGTTTTCTTATAGCCATACACTTGTTTAGTCGCAATCCTAAATCCCAATCACATTGTGTGCGTATAGAAATTCTCTTACTTTCACCAATAAACATGGCTCTGGTTTTCCTGTTGATTTGTCTTGCCACTTCATCAGTTTAAGTGATTTCCATTCATGATTTTCTTTGTCTTCTGACCACATTTCTTTCACAAATTTGAAACCTTAGTTGTTTTGTTTACTTGATTCAGCTCAATAATTTGACGACCTTTTTTTTTGGCCAGGCAGTGTTTTAGAGTGAGTGCTTTTATACACAGTAAATGTGTCCTTCTGGGGAATCTAAGGGAAGAAGTGAGCAATTCAGTGGTATAAACACATTATCAGTGTTATATGCGCCTCTCCAGGTCCTGATGCAGTATCAGATGACCCCAGAGATGTGGGAAGAGAAGATCACAGCTTGGTATGCTGAACACAGAAATATAGCAAGGTAAAACACCATAATCTTTTTTTGTTTTTGTGATTCATGTTTAACTTCAAGGACCTAATGAATATGATTTGCAGATGTCTTTGCGCAGTTTTGTTAAGTCGTATCTAGTGATCATCATTGCTTCCTCAATCAGCAATGTGCCACTGGTTTGCAGAAGACATAGATGTTAAGGTTAAACTTCAGTACCCTTTTAACTTCCAAGCAAATTTCTACAAAGTTCTTCTATTAAATAAAATCTCATTCACATATTATCTAAACTATTAACAAAGTGATAATATATAATCATATATATTCTTTCAGGGATGAAGCAGAGATGGAGTATCTTAAAATAGCACAGGATCTCGATATGTATGGCGTTAGCTATTTTTCAATCACAGTAAGTCATCATCTTATCTAATGGTTTGTACATGCATTGTATATCTAGAATAAGCACCGTTAGAAGAATAACTTGTGGCTTTTTCAGCAAAATAAGAGAGACAAGGAGCTCTTGCTTGGCGTTGATGCACAGGGACTTCATATCTACAGCCCCAACAGCAAACTCAATCCCCAGAAGTCGTTTCCCTGGAGTGGTATCCGCAACATCTCTTACAGCGAGAAAGAGGTTTGGACCTGTTCCACAAAAACATACCGAATTAAATCTCTACATGGGTTAGTGCTTTTGTGCAGAGCAGAGCAGATTCAGCATTATAACTGATTGAGTGACATGGTGGAGCAGGAATGATGTTGAACAGTGCGGTGTTGTGTCCTGATGTATGTCCTAATGTAACACTACAATCTTGTGTTTGTGGTACACAGTTTACTATTAAGCCATTGGACAAAAAGAAGGACGTATTTAAATTCTATTCTTCACAACTCCGAGTGAATAAGTTGGTAAGTTATCTGTTCTGTATAAATATCGCTCATGGCACATTTTTCAATATATAAAATGCTGTGTCAAGAAAAAATACATTAAATATTTATGTAACTTTCCTAGATTTTACAGCTGTGTATTGGGAACCATGACCTTTTCATGAGGCGAAGGAAGGTGGACTCAATTGAAGTACAACAGATGAAGGCTCAGGCCAAAGAAGAGAAGGCTAGGAAAAAGGTCTGCGTCTTGTATTTCTTTTCAGTCTTTATAAAGTCGTAAATTATTTATTCCACTGTGGTTTGTTGCAAAATCTCTCCAGAGTTGGGGTTTTGTGATCTTGGTTTGGTCAGGCAGCTTTTCATCTTCATTTTCATCTTGTGGGGGTATTTTTTTGTACTAGATGGAACGTCAGATACTTTCACGAGAGAAGCAGATGAGGGAGGATGCAGAGCGGGCTAAAGAGGACATGGAGCGCAGACTATTTCAGCTTCAAGACGAGGCTCGTATGGCTAATGAAGCCCTGGTGAGAAACTTGCCAACATGCAGAATTCAATGTAATGTGTTTAAATGTGTGCTTAAGCGTCCCTTTGTGTAAAGAGCTTTGAATAAATATTAGGAACCATGTTCACAGTTTGCACCAGCAAATCTGGTGAAGTATATTTTTGGGCTGTTCTGGTCTGTAGACAGAATCTCCATGACTTTGTTCATGCGTGTTGTCAGACTGTCTTATCTTTATCCCTTTACATAGCTGCGATCTGAGGAGACAGCCGACTTGTTGGCAGAGAAAGCCCAGATTGCTGAGGAGGAGGCAAAGCTGCTGGCTCACAAAGCTGCCGAAGCAGAACAGGAGAGGCAGAGGCTGGAGGTCACGGCCCTCAAGACCAAAGAGGAGCACAGGCTAATGGAGCAGAAGATGAGGGAGGCAGAGCAGCTTGCTGTAAAACTTGTGGAGCAGTCAGAGAGGAGGTTTACTTTTAGAGCTTTCTCTGCATTTCCATTAAATTTGTTTGTGACGGCATACAGCAGAACACCCAAGAGTGAGTCAGTGTTTGATTTGTGCTTTCCAGGTCAAAGGAGGCAGATCATCTAAAGCAGGATCTTAACGAGGCCAAAGATGCAGAACGCAGAGCGAAGCAGAAGCTGATAGAGATCACCAAAACAACATACCCAGTAAAACATTAGGGCTTTTGGATTTAAGTTTGAAAAGTAAAGTTTAACTTCGGTTGCTGACATAATAGGCTTATATTAGGGGACAATAACATCCCAAGTGGTCGGCTCTATAGGATATTTTGTTAATAGTCATGCTGATTATTATCGTTAATAGTAATACTTTTTTTCCCCCCTTAAAACAGTAAGTTAGCAAGCAGGCAATATGTTGTGCATCCATTTATTTATTCATTTTGCTTCTTATTTTTTTTTGGTAGAGGTTGTGGTCTGTTAGAATTGTTGGTAAAATTTATACATGTCAGGTCCTAATCCGATCTAAGATTTCCTTTTTTAGCAAATGCAAAAATACGGGTGTTAAAATGGGAGGAAAAAAACAGCTTTGTGCTGTTTTCCAGTTGATAGCTGCATATTCCGGTCCTCCACCACCACCTGCTCCTGATAATACAGAGGTGCAGCAGCTCGACATGGCCGCCTCATACCGACTGGACTTCAAAGACTCAGACATGAAGAGACTTTCCATGGAAATCGAACGTGAACGGTACAAATCAAATCTGTGAAGTTGTAACGTTATAATGTTAAAATTTTAGTTTAACAGGAACAAGCAGTACCTGCTTTTGGTAGAAGCGTTGCTTGGGATGTTTTTTATAATTGGTTAATTATTGGGATACAAATTTGTGCATGTGCGCTATGCATTCCCATCAGGCTGGAGTACATGGAGAAAAGCAAGCACCTGCAAGATCAGCTGAAAGAGCTGAAGTCAGAGATCGAGTCCCTGAAGCTGGAGGAGCAGCAGCAGCAGGCAGGGCTTTACAGCCTGAGGGGCTACGCTGAGCCACCCTACATCCCCCACAGCAATGTAAGCCGCCACATACACAAGCTCATGCCACAGCATTCTGTGTAACCTCTACTTACATTAAATGGGATTCTGTATAACTGGAGTCAGCAGATATTTGAGATTCAGTCTCTGGCAAGAGTTACCTGCGTTTTCGAATATTTCAATTCTGCCTGAAGTTTGACTGTTTGAAGTATTGCTTATCTTATATGCATGAGGTATACAAAGGATAATCCACCCACCAGGCATGCGGACACTCCAAGCTGCCCAGTATAGTAGGTTTCACACAGTGTTTGTGACAAAAGTAGAAAAAGCATATTTGAGTCTGTTTTGTTGGTGTTTAATCATTTGGTCAGATCTATTTGAAAGCTTTGTGCTGCATTCTGTTTGTGTTTGTTTCTGTGTTTCCACATACTTGCATGATTCTGAAAATATCATCTGTGCATGATAATTACTCCACCTCATAAAATCCCATTTAGATGAAAGCTTTTTTTATTTATTTTTTTGCAGACAGGTTTTAGTAAGTAGGTTTTTTCTGAAACGTATAGCTCAGCTATGAAATGAATTTGTTCCAGTCTAGTAATTCATCCACCCTTGAAAAGTAATAGGAAGTGTATTATATTTCTACCCAATGTATAACTCATACTTGTTTCCATGGGCATTCATTGACTGATTTAATTCTAAATATTGTGTAGACATTGTGGTAGTAATGGTTGGATTGACAGCCTTTTTTTTTTTTTAACTTGGAAAATTTCTCCAAGAAACTATCAGAAGGTCACAAGACAGTAATGCCAAGCATGGCAAAAATTGGACTTCAGTTATGTACATGATCTCATTGTATAGCCAAGAGAATGTGTGAACTTGATCACTGAATATATCCTGGTGGAAAGTCTGTGTTCCAGTTTATCCCAGTTGTCTTCAATTAATTTGAGGTCATTGCTCTGTGCATTTACGGGAGGGAAAAAAAAACGCCTTTATTGAGCTCTCACAAGACACTACACAACCTTTAGGGCATTGTGCATATGTTGTAAAACTGTGTCATTAATGTCGAAGAACAGGACAGCTTATATTCTGGTTTGAATTCAGACAACTGGGTTTTTAAAGATGGCTGTCTAGTATTGTACATCACCCCACTATCAATCTACTAATCTCACAGGTGTATAAATATGCAGACAATACCAGGACCCTATCCTGTTAGGCCGGATCATACCAATTACCAAGGTCTTAATGGGTTTGGTTGTTTTCAAAACTCAGGTTTTAGTGACGGGTAAAAGATCCTGACTGCGTGCTGGTGTTTTGCAGAGGAACTCGGCCTACATGGCTCAGATGGCTTTCTTTGAGGAGGTGTGAGTAGACAGAAATCTGACAAGGAGGAAGGAGGTGAAGAATTGATCACTACAGTGGGCGACTCTCATCAGGGAATGTACAATATCAAGCACGGAATTTCAATCGCACACTCCTGCGCAGAACACTTCAGGGTAAAAGTGTCTTTAAATCTTTTTACTGACAGGTTTGGAATCACAAACTGAAAGTGCTATGCACAGAACAACACCAGATTTACTGTAGTTGATAATGGGATGTCCTTTCAAGCAATTTATTTTTGCCATGTCAAATGCTTTTATTTCTATATAAGACTGTATCCTAAAATTAGCTTTGGGATTTTTTTCCCCCCCGCTGTATATTTCACTGAGGAACAGTACACTTGGTAAATTCAAGTTTAACTGATGTGCAACTGTTCAAAATTAGCCTTTTCATTTTATTGGTGCCACATTTCCTGGAAAAAAAAAACAACCTCTTGCACTAGTACCTTTTTCAGGTTTATGTACTGTTTGTTACTAATACAGAGGTGAATTAAGAAGCATGTTGACAGGATAACACTACACAGCAAGTCTAACAGGCCTGATGCATTACAGTTCTGGCAGCTCATTTTTAGCATTACTGGAACGTGGCCTGGTACACTTTCTGGATCAATGTTAAAAGATTTGGCATTCAAGCTACTACTGCAGTTCTATCCTTTTAGATGGCCTTGAGCGTCGTCTTGTTTGTTGTGGAGGATAAGACTAATCTGACAGAACCAAGTCCTTATCATATGGTCTAGGAAAGTTCTATAGACTATAAGTCCCCCTCCCCCCCTCTAGTAGACATTGCAACTTTCACAGCGAAGAGAACGGGTTTGTGTGTGAGTGAAACACACTTTTGTTCTACAAGAAATAAAATACACCAAGGAGTGCTGTTGTAAGCAAATATGAAGGAATGAGTGTTCAGCTTGTACCACAGTAGTTTCGCAATTTTTGTGATTTCAATAATGAAATAATTGTTGTAAATCAAGGTCAGCAAAGTTACCTTATATGGTTCTTCCAACAATTAATTTTTTTCAACAATTTAAACAAAAACACACAAAGTTGAAAGCACATTTATTTAAACATAAGAATGTGCAGTGGGTTAGGTCTGATTCTGTGGCACATCTGATATGCAAGTCCTTTTATGAGTTGTTACCATAGAAACAATGGCATATTTATATACACTGATCAGCCATAACATGACAACGCAAAACATTATGCCTAGTATCGTATAGTGTGGGATCCCCTCCTACCACCTCGGCCCACTTCCGGCGCGACTCCACAAGACCTCTCAGGATGTGCTGGGGTTACTGGCACCAGTATGTGGGCAGCTAGTTGGGTGCTGTGTGTGGGGCTTCCATGGATCCCATTTGTTTTTCCCAGCGCATCTAATGGGTGCTCGATCGGATGGCCATCTTGGGAGTTTGGGGGCCTTGAGCTGTTTTCCTTCTTTGCCCTGTGTGTAGCAGGCTCTGCTGTTCTGATAATCTTTCTATCATGGCCCACATTGACTTTAATTTTTTGGCTAGATGTTCAGCATTGGCTTTTTTGTGAGGTTGGACAGGACAGGCTGAGCTTATAATTGATAAGAAATATTAAAGTTTTATAGTTATGTGTTGTTCATTTTCTGGCTGATTGGTGTATAATGATAAATTCAAATAATGAAACATTTCAACAAATTAAATTCTTCAGAATTTACAAATGGGATATTTTTAGCAAAAGCAATACTGAACTACAATACAGAAACACTATCGGGACAAAAAGTAAACCACACTTCACTATAAAGGCCAATTTGTTTTTGAAGTGGTGCCTTTAAAACAGCGTTGTATGTAAGTCATGATGTAAAATAAAAATTCCTGGTATGTATGCATGCCTGAATTGGTCCAAATGTGCAGCTTTAAAAGTGTGCTTTCATATGATCTAAATGAACCATTTCAATTTGAATAATTTAAAAGCAGTGTCACTCATTCATTTTTAATTGGTTATGGCACTACATTTTCTTTACTTTGCTATGTTTTTTTTTGTCAATGTTGCAACTGTTCTCATATTGTGCTAAAAAAAAAAAAAAAAATTATACTGAAATCCAATGTTTTTTTTTTTTTTTTTTTTTTTTTTTTTTTTTTTTTTTTTAAACAAGTGTTTCTCCATTTCAGAATGTTGTTGATTTATGCAATTTTTGTTCTTTTTTTGTAGATGTTTCTTGGTATGTGCCTGGTCATAAAGAAACTGCATGATTATTAGATATGAATTTGGAATGTCCAAATTTTCATGCACTGATTAAAGTGGTTGAAAATGTTTGTCCTTCAGCAATAAGATTTAAACGGTTTTCACATGATTCAAGCTGCTTTAAATTTGAAAATTCGACAATTCTCCATTAACACACTACCTTTGTAACACATAATCCTAATGTCATTGTGCGTAGTGAGAAACATTCCTTTGTTCCTAATTCATAACCTTATGCAATGCACAGAAGGCAATTATTCATGTTTTAATGAAACCTGCCCGTTTTTGGCCATGTGTCAATCTCTAATTTATCATTATCATTTTATTAACTACAGCTCATAAGTGCCTTATGTGTTTTTGTGTAAGATGTTTTTTTCTTTCTTTTCAAAATGTTTATACAAGGTTAGTGCCGCGTGAGTTGCAGTATTATAGCCTTTGTTTTGAACCTGCCGTAGTTTACAATTGACATTTTGCCTACATTTTGATCCTTTTAACCAAAGTGACTTGCACATGAGGCAGCAGAGCCAAACAGCAGCAGTCTGGCAGTGTGTGGATTTGAACTTACAACCTTCTGGTTGCCAGCACAAAGGCTTCATCGTTGAGCTGTTACACATACTGACACCTTTTATGTGGTGGTGTGAATTGAAAACTAATTCACCAATAAACTTTTTTTACAAAAAAAAAAAAAAGGCTTTAGTGATGTGTGGTCATATTATTCTCTAGTCACAAGAACCTAAAGGTTCTCAAGTCTTCATTTAAACCAAGGTACTGTATGTGTGTCTGTGGACCGTTTTTAAGCTAATCTTTAAAAAAAAAGAAAAAGAAAACATATTTAGGCTGGCCAACCCTCAGGCTGGCTCCAAAGCTGTCCCAATTTGGTGAAAAAAATGTCCATGGCAAGCCTGTAATGGAAACCATTTGGCTGATTCTCAATAGAATGGACAGTAAAAGCTTAATAGGGCTTAAATAAGTTTAACAACAAAGGTTTTGTAAAAATAAAGCTGTAAACATTTTTAAATTCCCACACAGCAATATTTCTAATTTCTACCTAAAGAGGGCAGAATTAAGCAATTTATTTCAGCACAGGATGTGGTGCATTTATTTCTTAAAGTACAATATCCCAGTGTTCCCTGTTTTTTAGCATATGATATTCAGAACACAGCATCAGTCTTCACAAGCAGGCTGTGTGGTATATAGTTTCAAGTTGAACACTGGGTATGTTTGTAGATGACCATTTCAGCCTATACGTTTTTTTTTTTTTTCAGCATGGGACCATTCTTTCACTTCATAAAATAAGTGCTTATTGTGTAGTTACAATAATTATAAAATTAATTAATCTCGCTCACGCATCATTGGGCGCGGCGTAACACACTCATAACAGCGCTATCTGCTCCTTCCGCTTGCATGAACTCATGGACGCCCCTGACTGGCTGTAAAGCCATGATTAATGTGGGAGCACGAAGTACCTCTCTTTCTTCCCCTCTGAGAGTGCTTGGCCAGTCAGCTCTCTCTAGGCCTCCGGCTGTGAGGGGTTACAGCATCACCCGGAATTGAACTCGCGATCTCTGGATGATGGGGCGAGTACTGTCATCTTCCTCTTGACAAAACTTCATACGTAGATTCTCTATAGGTTTCAGGTCTTGTGAGTTAACTGGCCATTCAAGCACAATAAGATGATGGTCATCAACCCAGTTACTGCTAGTTTTGGCACTGTGGGCAGGTGCTAATCCCTGCTGGAAAAGGAAATGAGCATCTCCAGAAACTTCACACTGGACTTCAAACAGCTTGGATTCTGTGTATCCACTCTTCCTCCAGACTCTGGGTCCTTGACTTCTAAGTGAAATGCAATTTACTTTCATCTGACAAAGAGGACTTTGGAGCACTAAGCAACGGTCCAGTTCCTCTTTCTCCTCAGCTCAAGTCAAATTTTTCTGAGATTGTTTCTGGTTCAGTCATGAATTGATACTAGGAATTGCAACAGTTGAAGCCCATTTCCTAAAGACATGTGTACTTGGTGGCTTTTAAACCCTTAAATCCTTGTGAAGTTCTCCCAAGTTATTCAGTCAGATTTGCTTAGGCTGTTTACCAAGGCTCTGGTCATCCCTTCTTCACATGAATATGTTTCGATACAGCACTGTCTGAGTCTTACCCTCATGTTGTAGGGTTTTGTATTTTGTATAGATTATGGTCTTTTGCACAAGTCAGCAGTCTTCCCTATGTGTGTACTGAACTAGACAGAAGGGTACATGAACTGTATGCCATAATCATTGAAATGTAAAAAAAAAAAAAAAAAAGCTTGAAATATTTCACATGGCATGTAATGAATCTATAATATGGAAATATCTGTGCTATTTACATTTTGAAAAACAAACTTTCACATATTCAAATATTTTTTGAGATGCACTTTATATTGCAATAAAATATTTAAACCATCTCATAAAAACAAGTTGTTTTATTATTGAAATCATTGTTGTGACTATTTGCTCATACTGTAAGTAGCATTAAATTGTTGATGTCCTTCCAACAAGGAGATCCAGTAGGGACAGAATAAATACAGTGAGAATGAGGAGAGTTACAAAGCTATGAGAGGTTTAAAAATCAACAACAATGAGCTGAAGTAAAATATAAAAATTCAGAAGTACAGATTTGGCTGTTTTTTTTTTTTTTTAAATACTTACCTGGAATGATTCTGATTTGTAAACCATTTTGAAGTTGCATGAAAATCTTTCCTTTCCATAACCTAGGTCTGCAGTACTACAGTAGATCATGGAGAAGGATCTGGAACATACTGTATGGGGACAGACAATCCATAATGTATGATGGTGCTCTGGCAAAATGACAGCAGGACATTACAATCTATCTTGAAATAAAAAGGGGGGCCAATGTAATATCAGCCAGGGCTGGTGTAATAATGTATATTTGTGTGTACCTGCAAAAAAAAAACTCGCCTGTCAATTAGATTATTTGGTATATTCTCAGAAAAATGACTTAAACTCCAACCATCCATTATCTATGTTGTTTATTCTGTGTAGGGTCACAGGGGGGCTGCAGCCTGTTCCAGGGAACTCAGGGAGGCAGGGTACATTCTGGTTGGAGTGCCAGCCTATCACATTTGAACCTCCAATCCTCCAATATGAATGAGTACGAGATCCTGCATGTATGAGAATCTTCAGTTTGGTAACCATTAGGTTTTTTATTTTATATATATTTTTTCCTAAGTAAGGACTGGTGGTCATTTTAAATGTGAAGGCGAAAATCAAATATCTACAGTCAGATTCATGGGTTTTGGAACAAACTTTTTTTTTCTGGCATTTGGCCTCTGTACACCACCACACTGAATTTCACTGAAATGAAACACTTTTCAAGACGTGAGCAAAGTCAAGGTTTTCAGCTTTAATTCCATTGGTGTACCAAGTGTGGCATTAACCATTAAGGAATTACATTCATTTCTATACACACACACACACACACATGTTGGGGATCCAAAAGTAATGGGACAGATGGCAACGGCAAGCCTGCTGTGGCATGTTCTCTCATTATTCCATGACGTATTGAGGAGATAAAAGGCCTGGAGGTGGTTTTGAGTGTCACATTTACATTTGGTAGCTGTTCACATGAATGATGTGTCCATGGAAGTGAAGTAGGCTCAAAAAAAACCTTTGTGAACTAGAATAATGCCCACCTTCCTTGTATCCAACTGTATATCACTTGCACTATCAGCCTAAATCTCAGGGGTGTAACCACCACACATGATTCTGACTGCATGAATCTACAATCAGGCTAGAAATAGATCAACTCTAACCTCACTTCTTTATTCTGTGCATTTCTTCTGACAGTTGTTGGGTGTGGTTTACCTCTTAGTTCCCCAAGAATCCCAAATAACCAAGTTTATATAATCTTGATATGGATGTTAAAAATTAAAACTTTTATTCATAGTTTTAATAATTAAATTTAAAGACAGTGGGAAGCTAAGCCATGTTAAGTATTATAATAATCAATTTCAGATTGCTTCAATGTTTGTACCTGAGAAAAGAAACTCCAGCCTCCAGATTCAGTAGCGTTTTTTCCCCTCTTCTGCAGGTGTCACTTTACTTGCAATTTTCTTTATCAAGCACATAAGATATGAAATTAAGCTTTCATAAATATTTCACATTTTAGAAGATGTAGTGGCTTTACCTGGATTTTCATCTTTTTATACTCTTGGATGTAAATTAGAATTTCAAAGTCCTTTTGATGTTTTTTTTTTTTTGTATCAAGAAAAAAGTTATATGTGTGCAGTAAGTTAATACGTGCTTAGATATATCAAACACTATAAAAAATGCACCAGAGAAATGCCTTATAATTATGCCTTGTAATCTTTTAAATAAATATGCAAATTAAATAATAATCTGTTTACTAATCAGTTAAGGCCAGTTGCTTAGTAAGTTGAACAGAAGCTTTTTTTTTTTTTTTTTTTTACTGTTTTTATAGCCATCTGGTACAAAATTGCAACCATCTGATGTATGAAAATGTTGATTTTTCTTCATTATATGCTTATAATGTTACATAAATTTACTCCAGATGGCATGGTGACATGGTGAGTAGTGCTCCTGCCTGCTGGATTGATGACTCTGAATATTTAATTTATAGGTTCCTATCTAGTGTATTTATATTTCTGTCTTGAACTCAAGGGCACTTGGCTCTGGATCTACTCCAACCAAAATAATATTTATTATTATTATTATTATTACAGATTATCCCTCTCTACACTCTGTGGTTCCAACCTCAGCATGTTCGTCCTATGCTTGTTCTTTGTCTTACAAATGCTTTGCTATGGGTCTTTATTATTATTATAGTCTCTGGGTTTATCCTGTTATTACTTTTTTAGCACATTGTGTTCACCTGTTTTGTATTACCCCTTAATGAATTTGCCTGTTATTTTAGTTTCGTTGCAAAGCCTTATCACATGTTTTTTTGTCTCATTAAATCTTGTTCTGTGCTTTGTTGTTCGTCCTGGTTTCGACCCTTTCCTGTCTGATGATTATGGATTACCCCAGTTTGCGGCTGTGTCCCTGTACTGTATTGAATGCCATGATGGATTATGACGTATGGAAACATCCTAATAAAAGCAAATTCACTTCCACTAGCATTCTGATACATCAAAATGCAAGTTGCACAGCCTGCTCACTAAAGACATACAAGAGAGACGGACACGAAGGCTGTCATGCAGAGTAAAGACTTTTTGGAATAGTCAACAGCCAAAAAAATTCACAGACTTCTTTTTCTTTTCTTTTCTTTTTTCTTTTACCCTAATTGGGGACGAGAGCCAGGGTCAAATCTTTTCCAAGTTCCACACTGCAGGAAATGTCAGCAAAATGCCAAATGTTTACTAAATCAATTGCTAAATTTTAATCTCCATCATATTATATTTGCAATTGCTCAGACTCCAGTTAAACTGTTTTATTTGACTTTTTTTTTTTTTGAACAAGCCAACCTAATTGATCTATTTACTGTATACCTGAATTACATTACATACAAGGGGTGTTCAAGTCAAACAAGAACTTTTGATGAAATATCACCTGAATTTCTCATGAAAACCTATTGGAATTTACAGAAGACAAGTAGAGTTCGTTGATGAGTCTGTTGGCCTCAATGGTGCAAACTGAAGGCCGTACATCGGGAACGATGATCTGGGCCGAGGTGGCATGGAACTGAGGTGGCATGGAGCCGAGATGGCATGGCATGGAGCCCACTACAGCCCACTGGAACTCATCCTCCGTACTGTCCAGACATTTCTACCAGTGAAACACTGGGATGAGTTCATTAGTGTAGCAGAACATTATATATAGAAATTTAAAATAGTTCTTACTCTCATACAGTAACTGTGCTCTGCACGGAATTCCCGTTTGACTTGAACGCCCCTCATAATACAATCAATCATTTAAAACTGAATAAACATTAGACCTCATTTATCACATTTTTAGTAAAGCTGTGTGTAAAGGTTTGCATAAGCCAAATTGGTTTTTTGAGACAATGATTTTCTTTGTACTCCCATGCACATGTTGATGAATGCTGATTACCTCGTGAGTTACCAGGCCCCTGCATGCTACTGCTGATTTACATTTGCTGACCCCCCAAAGCTCCATAAAAGGCAAAGCACACAGCTAAAATGAGACACAAATGACAGTTTCCAAGATATACATGAAAGTTGACTCACTTCTATGTCAGTACAAATATAGCTTATTTAGCAGCATAAAATAATAACTGTACTTCTAAAAATGTGATCAAATGTGATCAAACTTTACACTGGGTTATTAGGTTATTAACTTACTGCCATCAGTCAACACTATTGGAGTGTTTTTTTTTTTTTTTTTTTTTTTTAGGGGAATTAATAAAAATATATAAGAAAAATATTGCTCTTTTATATAAATTTATATTATATATAAAATATACAGTATATTAGTATATTAATAAGAAATTGAATTAGGCAATGATAAGATATGAAATTGATCAGTTGTGGTCTACTTACGTACGTACCTACTTTCTGCGTACGTAGACAGGTAGATATGAAACAGGTATTTTACGGAAGTTACAGAATTTCGATGAACTCCAGATGAACTTCTGAATAAATCTGTGAATATCCAGGTTGATACATGACTGAGGCCCATGGTGTTTATTTATAGCCCGCTAAGACACCTGTAGCCTGTACTGTACATCTCTAGATACCATTCCTGCTACTAGCCGGCTGGGTTGGCTATCAATAAGACTACTGTACATTTCAAAATGAATTTTACAATTCAGAAATTGCCTTCAAATACATTAGCATTTAAGTAAGTAATTAACAGTAATTACGTATTAGTATTAATAATAATTAATTAGTAAGTAAGTAATCTTTGTACAATGGGCATGTCAGATAGCTGTTTTAGATCCTATGTAATATGCATAACATAGTGTCTCCTGAGAGTTAAAACAAAAATGTAAATTATGGCTATTGGCAAAACTGTCTGAGTTCTCCTGAGAACCAATTTAGTTGATTGAGTGGTCTTGGTAATGTTCCACATATGAGACAAATTCTCTTCCTTTAATATCAGGATGTAAATAGATATACAGTATTTTATGATGGAATAGTTCTTGTCTGTGATGTTTTTAATACCAATA
>JAQMYK010000011.1:8140742-8154397 GCA_030014345.1 Clarias buthupogon | reverse complement strand
ATCAAAAGGGTGCTTTTACTAAATACTGAGCAAAGGGTCTGAATACTTAGGCCCATGTGATATTTCAGTTTTTCTTTTGAAATAAATCTGCAGAAATGTCAACAATTCTGTGTTTTTCTGTCAATATGTGGTGCTGTGTGTACGTTAATGAGGAAAAAAATGAATTTAAATGATTTTAGCAAATGGCTGCAATATAACAAAGAGTGAAAAATTTAAGGGAGTCTGGATATTTTCCGTATCCACTGTACTGTATGTGGATAACATTGTAAACAAGCAAGCTAAGGTACCAGTTTAGCAGTGTGCAAACTACATGGCTAATATTAATATAGTTCCCAGATGAATCAGATGTTAGAGCTGACTTTTATAAAGTTATTTATATATATAAATGGGTATTTTTGCTACTTGTTTTAGTCTTTCAGCTGCTCCTGTTTAGGGGTCATCACAGTAGCCCATCCAATCCACTCAACAATTGGCCTAGGGCTTGGGATCAGCATGGCATTCATTGGCAGGAATTGAACCCAGACCTTCCCACCCAAACCCTAGCAAATGAATGCAAACCTTCCCTATGTACCACTGAACCACCACAGGTTTTACACCATATGCTCTTCCTGATGTATGTACAATAAGCAATGTATTACTTTACTCTTAAAAATTACATTGGAAATGCTGCTGGCAATTATTTAAACAGATAGAAAATGCATTTTATTAAGGAAAGTGGGTGATTTCAGCCAATTATGGCAATTACAGAAAACTATTGCCAGAATACAGTAAACTTTGTTGAGTTTTAACAACAACAGAGAGAGAGAGAGAGAGAGAGAGAGAAAGAGAGAGTTGTTTTGGCAGATGAAAGATTCGACTTATTATTGAGCTGAGCCGAATGATGAATGAAACAGCCAGAAATGAAACAATGATGTATAAATTATAGCCCACTTTCTTCAATGACATAGCACACTAATACCAAATAGACATGAACAGCTTTGTAAAATAGCAGAAAACATCTGTTATAGTAATAAACAGACTAAACAAACTACTTTTGAATCACTTTGTGATCCCGATGTACAGTACAATTTCACTCATAAGGGGCTCTAGAGCCCTTCAAGAAACCTGAACAAAATTGGCCTGTTTACTAGAGCAATTCCAGTCAGTGCTATAAAATCTTATAGTTAGTGTGTCAACAGTTTGACAACAAAATTAGATAAATTCTTTTTTTTTTTTTTTCAAAATTCATCAGAGAACAGCTCAGCTGTCTGCATCAGCCGAGTTCAAGACCATCTTCCTGATTATGTGGAACAGTCCAAAGCAGACCACATGGCGCCATGTTATGTACTATATGCTAACAGTCACATAAAATATACACTGCATGTATACTGCATTTAGAGCAGAGTGCAAGCAGCGACTCTGGCAGGACTATCTATGACAGGATATCTAAAAGGGAAATCCAGAAGGAAACACAGATATGAGAGCTCCCTGGGAAGTAAAGCAACACAGTATGTGTATCTCATGTCTCTTGTACACAAAGTTTATGTGTTTTTGAAGTGGTGTAACATTATTCGTCTGCTTGATTTTCTTTTGAAAATATTACTGTAAGTGTATCCGAGTTGTTTCCCAATGCAGCAAAACCAGTGCAAATGATACCAACATCCTAAGGGAAAAAGCAAAGTATCAAATTAAATGTGAAACATACAGTACAGTTACAAACTAACTTCACGTTGATTACACTACTGTATACCATTTAGCTTTGTTAGATGTATAGCATCACACAATCACACATCGTCCAGATCACATACTGTATAGGCCGGGATTCTATTTCACAGAACATACCTATACTCCATTAACAATGTGGTAACTGCAATGCCAAAAAAAATCCCCAGAATTCAACATTCTACAAAAATTCTTTGAACAGATTTCATTTGCTCACAGCTGCGACTGCTTACTTTGTAGTTTTGGAGCAATGTGTTTACTTTTTTAGCCTCAAAGTGTCATGCTTTGTCTAAAGTCTGGAAGGTCAAGGCTTATATAAAAAGGTTACATAGCAGTTTTCAGATTAAAATTAAATTTAATTAAGATTTTGGTTTTGGCAGCCTTGTGTGCCAGAGGGGGAAAAATGTGTTTATCAAACATTTAATTTGTCACAATGAACTTTACTGAAATGTGTGTGTGTGTGTGTGTAAAGTCATTTTTTCTCTAATCTTCAACTGTCCAGTTTGGGAGAGTCTGTGCCCATGATTACCTCAGATTCCTGTTTTTGGCTGAGAAGACTGGAACCCAACATGGTCTCATGCTTTTTTAGCCCATCCACAACAAGATGCAATGTTTTGTGCATGCTGTGATACTTTTCTGCTCAGCACGTTTGTAAAGAATAAATATTTGACTCACTATATTCTTTCTGGCAGCTTAAAGCAATCTGACCATTTTCCTCTGACCTTTCTTATCAACAAGGCATTTCCACTCACAGAGCTGTCACTCACTCAGTGTTGTTGCTTTATGCCATTCTGTGTAAACTCTGGAGACTGATGTGTAGAAAAATCCCAGAAGGGCAGCACTTCCTGAAATACTCAAACCAGCTTATGTGGCACCAACAACCATGGCATGGTTAGAAAAAGTGGATTTCTTTCCCAAATTAAATGAAGCAGTTGACATAATTAAAGACGAATGTACATTTAATTAAAGAAATGGGAACAAATGTTTTATTTCAACAGGCTGCAAATTGCCTCAAGAAACAATTTTAAAAATTGGTTATTTATGTAACAACATCAGCAGCAACCTCATTTCCCCTCTCGTCTGTTCCGACCATTCAGCATTCAGCATCACCAATATACTAATCACCGTCCTGATCATCTGTCATCATCTGAACCTGTTTCTCACTGGTTCATGCCTTTAGTGAGATTTAGTTTTACGCTTAAATGATTCATATGTCACTGTGTGGTGTAGCCCTTGAAGCTCAGAGCATTTAGCCATTATTTGTTTTGCTATGTCCTTAAATGATTAGAAATGATTTTATAAAAGCGTATCAATCAACATAATGATGTCTGATCACTGGCAAATTGCTGTGGTAGAAGAGGAATAAATATTTCAGAATGTCCTGTTCTTGGAAAATAATCAATTTGGTTGTAGCAGTAGCTCTTTTCATAATCAATTTGTTAATTATTTTTCTATAACAGCATGCCCCCAAGCATTCATTATCTATACATTTAGTTTCCAGCTGTGTGTGTGTGTGTGTTTTATTATTATAATACAAAATGCCTGCTTAGTTTACATAATTTATTTCCCCCAGCCTTGTCTCTCTCTGTGTATGTATGTGTTACACAGAAAGCAGACAGAAACACTGCTTTGCTGGGAGACATCTTTTGACTCCTCATTCCCGACACACAAGCAGCAACCTCTCCTTTTCCCCTGTCAACACAGATTTATCAGGGGGCCTTGGTGGGTGATCATTATTCTAAAGGCTCCTCCATGCCATCGGTTCCACTGGTTGAAGAAGAAATCAGAGAATAGCCACTAGGCTAGGCTTGACCTCATTTTATGGTATCTTTGTGGAGAGCATCGGTCATTGAAAGTCTGGGTGCGTTACACACTCAGACAATCCCCCCTATTTACTCCTCCTATGAAATTGTTTGTGCATCTAATGGTGTGAAGGTTGTTGTTGTTGTTCAGAGTACACCAGTTGCAATCATAGAGGGTCACGGCTGAATGTTTTCCCGCAATTAACACATCTGATTCAATACATCAGCAAAATGGCACATACTTCACCAGTTGAGTCAGGTGTATAAGCAGGAAGGAAACAAATAACCGGGTTTTTCATCTCCTGGGAGTCAGTAAGCAGCTGATCTCATTTTCGGGCCAGGGTAGCTGTGTACATTTTCTTTGCAGTTCCTGAGTTCTCTTCTGGCTTGTTGCAGGATCATTTATTTTCCCTACCAAAAAAATCAGCTCTGCTGATGAAGAATCATAGGTGAGTATTAATGTTGAACGGTTTGCAAAATGGTATCTCAGTTAATGTTTAAAAGCTGGCTCATGACAAAAATGAAAAAAATAATAATAAATAGCTGTATCGGACGTTTTTTGACAACATGGATCTGCATGGCAGTAACAAAAGGCTTTCAAATATGTGTTAAAAGTATATTGAGCAATTCATTTTTCTTATTACCGGGCAGCAACGAGGTCGTGACGTATGTAGAACAAAAACCATAAAATAACTGATCAAGCCGTGTATGATTGATTACCTCATTTATTCCACAGTCTACATCATTTACTGCCGACAAGTGGATGATTTTGCCACGCTACATTATTCTTATTTGTCGCTGTGATATGGTGAAATTTCTGTATAGGTGAATAAAATGGCAAAATCAATCAAAAAAATCACAACAGATCAGGACAAGTTTTTGAATGAGTAATGACACACATGTATTTTAGCCTGTTTGAGTCAAACTGGCACTTTAGCTTGTGCAGTATAACAGAACACAGAAAGCAAAAACTACCTTTATTCCTCTATATAATCCCGTGCTAAATTAATGTGCTTACTGTATCTCAGAGTTTCAATAGTGCATGAATTGAAAAATAAGGTGGAAAGTTGCCTGCAGTGGGTTCTGAGCGGCCTCCGACAGGATCATCATTCACATAAGTACCACCTTCTTTACACTATTTGCACCATTCCAATGTTTTATTGCAGAGTCTCATAACCGAACTGTGCTGGAAATCTTATGTAAATGTAAATTGCTTTTACACATTTATTCACAAGACATTTCATCACAAGTCCTGCTTTGACTTGAACACCCTTCATATCTAATATAAGATCATTTCAATTTCTGGAAATTTTTATCAATTTAATGCTTGAAAATGTCCTGTTCTTTTGGCAGACCAGTTTTACTCTTTAGAATAACTCTTTAGAATAAGCACTATACCTGTCAATATTCATGCCATAAAAATGATGGCATAATTGTGTTAGGTGTTTTGGGTTTTTTCTTTTTTCTGTGTGATGCTGATATTGATGACTCACTTAGTGGTTATTTGCTGCACTGCATATTTTACTTCCCTGTAGTCTCTCTACACACCAGTCAATATCCATCTGCTCTTAATCACTTTTGGCAATAAGTTTCAGCTTAAAATTTAATCAGTCCTTCAGTTTTAACCAGTTTCAACAGAGGAAAACTTTCGACAAGGCACGTCAAGGAAAACAAATTTAGCTTCCGCTTGTTTAATTTTTCATCAATAAATGTCACCCCCTTTTAAATACATTGTCAATCATCCATGTTTTATTTATTCTCAACATAATGTTTTTGTTATAATAATAACACCTTAATAGTGATATAAATTGAATAGTATTTTTTTTTTCATTTTCAGGTAAAATTTTAACAAGAATTTAGAATTTTTATTACTTTTCAGGTTGATTTCTTAAATTGTAATAAAATTCCCCATCTCTTTAGATAATGTATATACTGCATGTTTAGTAACAAACAGTATTCATATTGCCAAAAGTATTTGATTGCCTGCCTTCACATGTTACACTTGAGTAACATCCAATTCTTAATCTCTTAGGGTTTAATAATATGTTGATCCACCCTTTGTAGCCATAACAGCTTCAACTCTTCTGTGAAGGCTTTCCACAAGGTTTAGGAGTGTGTTTATGGGAATTTTTGGCCATTCTTCCAGAAGTGCATTTGTGAGGTCAGACACTGATGTTGGACGCAAAGGCCTAGCTTGCAGTCTCTGCTCTAATTCATTCCAAATAGGTTCTATAGGGTTAAGGTCAGGACTTAATAAACATTACTTAATACTTATATTTAGAACAATAAACACAATCTCACACCTACATTCCGCTCACTTCACAGTATCAAGTAAAAATTTTTGTTTGTTCCAAAATTCAACAGATGGCATTGTACATTTTTTACAACACATTTATGAGTGTGCAAATAAATTCCATGCAGAATTGCAATCGGCCAATTGCAATGAAAGAAAGATTATATGTTTCCTCAAGGACAGCCAAATACATCTGTGAAAACACCACTAAAATTTGTTCAGTTTTTTTTTTTATGTAAGTGATGCGTGCACAAACACACAGACAAACAGACAGACAAAAATTCCAAAAAACATCTTGATGTGTTATGTTACTAATCTTACATCCCCTCAAATTATTTTTTTGCAAATATTTCAACAGATATGTTACCTTTACAATTTTATTATATGTGTAGACTAGATATGCCCGTGACTTCATTCGCAGGGAATTTAATTGCCCACTTTAATTGACTGTGCAGCTGAACTGGGGGAGGTCTTTGCTACTATCATCAATCTGTTTGCTGCCATCATCAAACTATTCACATCATGGGTGCCAGCATACTTTAAAAAATCCACAATAGTTCCCATCCCCAAAAGATTTCATATCACTTGTCTAAATGATTACAGACCGGGTGCACTTACACCTATATCTGCAAAATGTTTGGAAAGGTTGCTGATCAAGCGCATTAAGGTTGTCATACCACTCACACTGGACCATTACCAGTTTGCATACAGACCAAACAGATCAACAGAGGATGCAGTGGCTATAGTGCTCCATTCTATGTTAAAGCAAATTGCTCTCAATGTGTGCGACTAGACAAGCACATGTCATCCACAGTGTGTATTAACACCGGGGTCTCCCAGGGATGTGTACTAAGTCCCTTACTTTATAAATTATACACACATTATTGCTGTGCCTCCCTTCCTTCTAACTACATCATAAAATTTTCCAATGATATCACTGTGTTAGGCCTCATCACTATGAGTCCTCATACAGGAGCGAGGTGAAACATCTGGCAGCTTGGTGTGATACCCACAACCTGGCCCTAAATATCAAGACCAAGGAGATGATCGTGGATTTTCGTAGGAACACAAGGACCACACACCTACCACTTATTATTGGAAATGGAACAATAGAGAGGGTCACCAGCTTTAAAGTTCTTGGCCTAACTGTGACAGAGGACCTAAAATATCCTGGTGGTTAGCACCATTTACACCACACGCTGCCTTCGAAGATTGCACAGTATCCTACGTGATTAGCATCACCCTATACATCACCTGTTCCAGCTACTGCCCCCGGGCAGAAAGTATGGGTCCATACGTGCCAGAACCAACAGACTGTTCCACAGCCTCTTTCCAACTTTCTTCTTATCTCCCACCTACTCTTACATATTAATTAATTAATTAATTAATCATTATTACAATACTGTAACTGTGAACAAGACACACACAATAGACACACTTTTTTTGGTTCGTACCCTTTATTCTCCCTTCATGTTTACTGCACTGCTGCACTATGGTCGCACATTATTACATTATATGTCGGGACGATGATGCTTTAATGATATCTTGATGTTATTTATACTCTGTTATTTATAACAATGACAATAAAGTTGAATTGAATTGAAGTACATTTTTAAAAATGTACAACGCCATTTGTTGAATTTTTGAACGTTAACGTAAAGTCAGGACGTTAAATTAGATACTGTCTAAAGAAATATGCTTGATTCTATGCATCTTATTTTAGATATACAGTAATGGATTTATCTTGAAATGTACATGGGCCACTTTTTACTGACACTCAGAAACAAACTGTATCAAACACTACAGAGTCATCTCGCGATCTGCATTGTTAATCTTTTAAAAATAAATGACTTTTTCTTTTTTTTTCCGGCAACTTGATGACTTAGAGATTATGATGCAAAATGTTAAGCTGTAGCATGTCATAAATAATTCACTACCTTTCCCAATTAAATGTTAGCAAAAGAAGTCTGCACCAAAGTGCTTTGAATGAAAGAGTTTGAGATTAAAAAAGAGAGACAATTCTGTTACTGCTGTCTTTAAATTCTTTGTTCATGTTATGGATGTTGACTAAAATACTATGTTATTCACTGCCTGGCCGAAAAAATGTCACCATTTTAGAAGAGTCATATTATTAGGCTGCATCAAGCAAAGAAAACAACTAAGGAGATTTTAAATGACCTGAAATGTGTTAAGAACCACATGCTACTTTGTGCATTTAAACACTTGGTGAAGCCGCATGGTAAAATATCGACAATAAAAAAACAAACACCTATGTTTAATAGTGAAAATGAATGCAAACAGCTGTATGGCCATAAGAACCCAATTGTTATTTACAGTAATCAGAAAAAAGCTTGAATTTGCCACGGTTAAATGTCATGTGGTCTGATGAGTTTATACCGACCCTATTCCAGAGCAATGGGTGTACTGTATCAGCGTAAGAAGGAAAGCACATGAAATGATGCACCCATCATGCATAGTGGCCACTGTACAAGCCTCTGGAGGCAGTGCTAGGATCTGGGGTTGCTTCAGTTGCTCAGGTCTAGACTCAGCAATGTTATGTGGCAATAAAATAAAGTCAGCTGATGACCTGAATGTACTGAATGACCTGGTTATCACAGGGATATTTAACGACTCAAATTGTACGAGTGCTTCTGGGAACATGAGGAATAATTTTCACACATGTACTGGACACAATATTGTGTGCTGTAATCAAAGCTAAACATGATTGAATGGAATCTTAGAGTGTGTACCTTTTTTTTGGCTAGATAGAGTATACTACATTAGGCTGTTGCTGTTGTTGTTGCATTTTTTGTTGTTGATATTGTCATCAAACTCTTATTATAGCACACTTATTACAGTACATATTACAGGACATTTAACTTATCTTATTTAGAGTCTTTAAATTTGAAATATCTGCTCTAACCTTCACCTTACCTTCAGTCTCAATGAGTGATCGTGTTTTGTTCTTATTCTACATTCTACATGCATAGAGTCGGTTTCTTCGAGGTCACTCTGAGTAACGCGATTGCCTTTTTTCACGCTGTGCAATATTTCTGACTGAAATGGGGTTTCATTTTATACATGCTATTCTGTGACCTGAGTCCAACTGGATTTACAGTGTATGGTTATCATTTATGTAGCTCACTGACTGCTTTTTTTTTTCTTTTTCTTTTTTATTCCTGCAGGAGTCATGTGAAATTACTCAAACTAGCCCACATGTTCACTGATCTTTGATTTATGGCCCAAATTACAGATGTGGTTTAAAGGGGTGGCAGCAGGAAATTCAGTTCATGATTATATAGATCTTGTTTGCATTCACATTTTCCTCAATTATTTATTTCTATACATTAAAAAAAAAATTTTAATTGCTATTTGACGGATACAAGCTAATGGTTCCATTGATTTGTGCACACTTCTAGATATTGAGCAGCCAGTCATATTTTTACAAAAGGCATTCAAGTCACTTGGATGAAATTTCTCATGAATGAAGTCATAAAACCATTTGACATTTACAGAGGCCTTCAAGCACAGTATGGGGATGAGACTTCCAGCCACAGTAAAGCATCAGAATGGTGCAAATAGTTTAAAGAAGGCCAAATGTCCATGGGCGACACAGTGGCTTAGTGGTTAGCATTGTCGTCTTGTACCTCCAGGGTCAGGGCTCACAGTCCAAAGACATGCATACTGCATTAGGCTTTTTGGCGTTCCCAAATTGCCCATAGCTCCAGTATACTAAGAGATTTTACTGTCTTAATGGTATCCAAGCAGTGGTGAAACACTTTGATACGTTCGTTAGTGCATGCGGGGATTATATAGAGAAACAAAGGTTGTTTTTATGCTCATAATTGTGTTCTGTTATTCTGCACAATCAAAAGTCCTGGGTTGACTTGAACATTCTGCTTCCATTAGGGGTCACTACAGTGGGTTAGATTTGGCACAGGTTTTATTACACATTTTATACAGGCTTGAAACCAGGACTGTGAGTGACTTGTGTACCCTCATGAAAGTCAAGGGTACTCACACTGTACTAATGAGGCAGTTATGGGACAGCAAGTGACTGTCTTATTTAGCTCCAGAGAGGCTCGTGTTTTTTTACTGAAGCTTGTGGTCAAAATACGAACTGCAACAAGAACTATCAGGTCCAATGGGAGATTTTGTACACAAATGTACAATACTGCACATTTTGCCTCACCATTTGCCATCCCACCATCTCTCAGGGATCGAGGAAGACATTCATCCAGACTGTTTTCTGTTCTGGCACCTAGGTGGTGGAATGAACTTGGTGGTGGAAAGTCTTTGACAATCTTTAAACAGCGACTCAAGACGTATCTGTTTCTTCAATACTTGGACTAATTGCAACCACCCAAAAAAAAAAACTTCCCAACTGTGTTTGGCTGATGGCACTTAGTAACCTAGTAACCCAGTGTAAGTACTGTATCTACCCAATGATGGAAACTTCAAAGCACTTTTTGTAATTTGCTCTGGTTAAGAGCGTCTACCAAGTGCCTAAATGTACAGTAAATGTAAATGAATCTGAGTGGCAGATAGGACAGGGTTGCTGTTATGCCAGTTTGGGGTAAATATTAAAGTGTTCTTTGCCATTAGTTAACTGGGACTAGAAAGCGTGAGCACATTACCCCAGTCTTAGCTTCACTACACTGGCTTCCTGTCCGTTTCAGGATTGAGTTTAAGATTTATGACCTTTTAAATGGGTTGGCGTCTGTATATTTATCAGAGCTTTTACATATCCGCACTCCCGTTAGAGCACTGAGGTCGTCTAATCAGCTTCTCCTGGATGTTCCGAGAGCCAGATTGAAATATAAAGGTGAGCGAGCTTTTTCAGTGGTGGGACCGAAGTTGTGGAACGATTAACCTGCTCACATAAGGTCTGCTCAGAGTGTTGAAATTGTTGTCATTACTTAAGACACACTTATATTCTTTGACTTTTATTTTTTATTGAGTTGAGTTTTTGAGACATTTTGACAATTTTTAATGTATTGATTGATTGTGTGTGACCTTCTTTTTTGGCATTGTGAAGCAGTTTGGTCAACCATGGTTGTTTTTTTTTAAATGTGCTATATAAATAAATAAACTAAACTAAACTAAACTATTAGTAGCAAATAAACAAAAGTAAATGTAAAAAAAAAGTGCATATGATTTACAGAAGCATTTCTATTGTAAAACACAGTGCAATGATTTTTTTGTTGTTCTTTTTTTATATACAAAAGGTAAAAAAAAAAAAAAAAAGAGAGAGAGAGAGAGAAATAAGAAAAAAGCAGAAAATCTCTTAGGTCGATTTTATGTGAATTATTTTTTTTATAGAAGTACTTGGGTTGTATTTTTGCTAAAAGCTCACATCGATTGTTGATGATATAGCTTTTTGTGAAACACATGCTTTACAGAACAAAGTTGTGTTTAAAAACATTAAAAGCCTGTATGCTGGATGCAAATGACTTCAAAACGTTACCAGATAGTGTATCAAGTGTAATACTGGAGGTTCCCTGTTTAATTGTGGATGAGGCTTGTACTGTATATTGTTAATGTTGTCCTGCTCCAAGAAAATCTATGGTCACTAGTTACTGCTGCAAGCCTCTTTTTTTCCTTAGGAACGCTTGCATATGTAAGAAAAACAGTCCAGTTTTCAATTAAAAGATTGTCCTTTTTTGGTCTGATATATTAAACATATCAGTGGAAGACAGATTTCTTTGCTTCACTCTCTTTATTCATTGCAAATCATTTGTGCGGCATGCACATGTTTTAAAGCCTAATAACTGAATTGCCTTTCTCAAGGGCAAAGCAGCAGCTTAAGATTTTTTCTCCAAGTTGAATCCTAACAGATCAGTTTAAACGGTGGGTGCGGAAGTAAATAAACAGATGGGCTATGGTGAGAGTGTGAGTGGATTAGTGACGAGGAAACTCAGGCATTCATATTTGCTTCACAGCTCGGGATGAGAGCAGGCTGACAGTGAAGGGTTACACTCTTCTAATATAGTGTGACTTTGCACACAATCTGCCCAAGGTTTCAACTAAACTCCAGTCATTCTCATACATAAATCAGTGTTAGTGAGCCTTATACACAGAGGGGGGGAAAAAGGTGTTTTTCATCAAGTTCAAGTAAAGCATGCTGTTAAATCGGTATTATATATTTCAGAACATTATTAACGTCTGTGCCAAGGTTTTTGTAGTCCCGGACAGCATATCCAAGCTGTCATATTCATTCAAACGAAAGATTACATTGATAACGTGTATGAAATTTAACTGTTTATCTGTTAACATGCTCTTGACTTTGACTAAATTCTTAAAATACTTATCTTTAAATTATTTCCAAGTTGTCATGCAAGGTTTTTTTTTTTTTTTTTTTCATTTTATATATTAACGAACTGTTTAGTCAAAGGGGTATTAAAGTAGGTTTCTGTTAAATCCTCTCCATCTCAGTTAAAGCCCATTAACAAAATTGCAGTTTTGGATTAACTGTAGTGGAAATTCATTTGTTGCTATTAAATAACACTTTTTTTCAATAGTTTGGACATCACAATCTGTGCAGTCTCACAGCAAAGGAAATCAGCTTTAAAATTAGCACTCATGAATCTGGTGTATGTCCAACTCACACCACCAGAAGCACGAAATTAGAGCTGCGCATTAGAGGCATGAAGATGGTGTTTCCTTCATGAAGGTCACGTGTCCATGTTATATCCACAATGTGTTGCATTATTCATTTGTAGTCACCTTCAGATGCTACATTAAATGTCTTTTTTTTATTTATTTATATGGCTCTGTGAGTACATTTCTAATATTCTAACAACCGTTCTATTTTATTAGATGGAAACACTCCATCTAATAAAAAGGTGCAATTGTCTTTTTTGTTATAGTGTCTTAATGGAGCAAATAACCTTGAAAAATATGCAGAAGATGATTTTAAAAATATTGTTTTGCACTTCACCTCCATCTCTTGCTAACAGTAAAAAACATTTCCTGTCAACAAAAAAATGACACTGCGCCAATGACGTCTGCAGAAAAACTGGAATAAACGTAGATAGTGCTATTGCAAAATAAAAACAATTATAAATTATAATAAATATTTTATACTTATTTCTAGTAAAAAATTTAATTGGGTGCAGAATTAGTGACTTAGCTCCAAGACATATATGTGAAATCAATGTGTGTAAAGCATTGAACTGTTTGAATGGGTGGCATTATATAACACATCAGGGAGATATATTTTTAACACCTAAAAATGTATTTGTGTTAAAGCTTTGGATGAAACACCTTCAAAGATATGTATAAAATGAGTAATAACTGTATCCAGTGCCAGTGCAGATAAAAATGATAAGCCAAATTAAGCTTATTTATATTGTACCACGTGACTTGGACTAAACAGCTATTGTTAGTGAGGCTAATCAGAAAAAAAAGACCTTGATTTGCTAGAAAGCAGAAAGATTGGACTTGAAATATAAAAAGGTCATGTGGTCTGATGAGTTCAAACTGCCTCTATTCCAGAGTGATGGATGCATCAGGGTAAGAAAGAAAGAATGAAGCTATGCACCCATCATGTATAGTGGCCCCTGTATAAGCCTCGAGGCAGTGTTATGATCTGGGGTTGCTTCAGTTGGTCAGGTCTAGGCTCAGCAATGTTATGTGACAGTAAAATGAAGTCAGCTGATGACTTGAATGATGATGACTGAATGACCAGGTTTTCACATATATGGAGTTCGTCGTCCCTCATTGCAGAAACATATTCCGGGATTCAAATTGTGAAATAGTTGTTTTGGCAGCATGAGGAATCATACACTACCGTTCAAAAGTTTTAGAACACTTTCTAACTCCATGATGGTTCCTGATTTTTATTTCTTTCTACATTG
>JAQMYK010000011.1:8123187-8140642 GCA_030014345.1 Clarias buthupogon | reverse complement strand
ACTTCAACAACTGAAGTTGAGTGAACTCAAAATTGCTTTGCAGCCGGTTGCCTTAACTTTTTAAGTTAAGTCAACTTATTTTTTACAGTATATATATAAAACCATTAACTCTTCTGTATACCAGCAGAGTATTATAGAGGCAAATATGACGCCATCTGTTCAACAGCTAAAGCTTGGGCTCAATTGGGTCATGCAACAGGAAGTACACCAGTAAATCTACATCAGAATGATTGGGGAAAAAAAGAATTAAGGTTTTGGAATGACATAGTCAAACTCCAGACCTCAATCCAAATGAAATGCTTGGGTGGGACCTTAAGAGAGCTTTGCATAAGCGAATCCCCAAAAACCTGAATGAACTGAAGCAATATTGTACAAAAAAATGGGACAGATTTCTTTGCCACAATGTGAGAGATTGATAAAGTGGAAATTTAGGAAATTATTCCTTCAAGGTATATCGACAAGCTATTGAATCATAGGGGGGTGAGTTGGTATCATTTTTGGTAAATAAATAATGACACGGTAAAAAAAAAAAAATGAGGTTGTATTTGGATAATACTAAAACTCACAATGATCAGTTGATTTTTATGTAGATTTTACACACAAACATTTAAAATTAAAAACGCATTTTTGAACACGACTGTATATTTATTTATTTATTTATTTATTTAATCATATCTAATAAAGCTTATTTTTACTGACACATTTTTTCTGTTGTTCACAATATTTGGAACATTAATCACACTGCATACATAAAATTTGCAATACATTTACAATTTGTATTAAAAACACTCACCTAACCCTCTCCATGGCTAGTAAAACATTTATACATGTCCAACCCTTAATCTAAAAAAAATTATCATTATTTTATGTGACAACATAAAGTTGACACCAAATTTAGTTAGAATTAATAATGAAATATACAACAGTCTATACAATATCAATAAAACTGCATTTAGATATTCACATCTTAAGGGTTCTTGTGAATGCCATTGCACTACTTTCTTGAAATTTGAATAGTGTCCTAAAAGGAATATATTAACTATAAATAAAACCTCATTAAAAAAGCATTTTATTGTACACCAAGTATGCTTGTTAAGTCTACGAAAAGCACAATGAGACCAATTTACTTATTCAATTATATTTAACTCATCAAGTTTGCTTTTATGACTAGATATAAGAAGTGTGCGTGACTAATAGAATTTAAACCTTTTGCACAAACTGGGAAAATTTTTTTGAAAGTTTATAAAAATACATTATTGGTTTCAATATTTTTTAGCATCCCTAGAGAAATATCTATTCCAAATATGGAAAATGTCCTCATAAGCTTCTTTTAATTTAGTCTTGTGAAAAATCTGACTTTGTGACATGATTATGCTCTTCATCTTACTTTGCATCACACCCTAAAAGTACATTGTTGTCTATCAATCAAACAACTTGGCCTTAAAATAAATTCATTTTCTGTAGTGGCCAATTGATTTGCAACTTGGTAGATCTTTTCCTAATGATGCCTTTCATGTGTACATGAGATTACGCACATCATAAATTATATGATGATTGATTACGCTTGCTAAATATCGATTTAGCTTGTGGCCATGATTTGATGTATTAAGAGCATTTAATGAATATTGGACACAACCCATAGTTTTGGCCTATCAGCTGTGTTTTGATTAATCATGAGGGTCAGTCAATTGGTTCATGAGAAGTCAAAGAGTAAAATTGGTGTGATAGCGCCACCATCAGGTCAACCAGGGTCATTTTACTTCTAACTTTCTTCCTTTTAACGGGGCATGGGGAATATACGTTCCACATTAATTGTAATTCCAGGTATTACAGTCTCTTATCCTATACTTTTAAGGCAGGGAAAAAAAGTATTATTAATTTTTTTTTATATTATTATTAATAATAATAATTATTATTATTATTATTGTTGTTGTTGTTATTATTATTATTATTATTATTATTATTATTATTATTATTATTATTATTTGGCATGATAGATCATTTCTAACTACCTAAGCAAAATGATAAATAATAAGCAACTCAGTTTAACACAAAGGTAATCATAATATATTACAATATAGTTCATGCCTGATGCATGGCTTATGAAGGTTGACGAATAGGATACATAGAAATGTGGATATATCTGGGCCTCAGGCCAAAACCTAACATCTAAACATCTTGTGAGTGGGATTTGAGCCTGCCTGATCTTGTGTTCCTCAAACACATGGGATTCTATTTATATCTCAGTGTAATATTACATAACCCATAAATCAGATCATACTATTAGCAGGCCGTTAACAGTGCTAGAATATTATGGGCTAAGATAAATTGCTCATTTTATCAAAGCAAGGACATTTGGTCCTGTTTTCCCTCGCTGTTGATTGGGCTCTTTAATCCTAATCCAGAGGAAGTCAATACATCAAATTGAGACAATGATTACAATCTAAAAGTAATTTTCAAAGTGATTGGTTTCCTTTATTTATCTCATTATCTTTTTAATTAAAACACATTGGGTCCTCCCTCTTAAACACCAACTGATCCCAAGCCCATCAAGTTTCTCGCCATTTCAGATGCTAAATAAAACACGGCTTGGGTTTGATCCTTAATATAGACACTATTAATCAGTTTATGTTCATAATAGTGAAACAATATAAGCAGTAACAGATTCCAAAGCTGTCCTAGTTTTTTATTTGCGATTATTTACTCATACCATTCAAACACCCTAAAATGTTTTAAGCCTCCTACAGTATACCAGAGCAGTTCGCTTCTCTCTTGGTAATTTTCCCTATGTGAGTAAACTGAAAGGAACACCTTTACTAATGGGTGTTACAGAGCACAACCACTAGAGACTCCTTCTAAAAATGCTAACTAAACATCTCCATCAGTATCAGCAACTACACACTTTTTTTCCCTGTGAATTAGGTGTTACTATAGAAACTGTCGTGATTGTGCTAACTATTGTCATAACTGGTGTTAAAGAAAATTCATCAGTACCTTCTGACCAATTAGAATTAATAATTCAGCAGGATTGCTGTATAACAGAAGTGATGCATATCTTTTACACATTTGTTATTCTGTACACTGAATGCTGTACAGAAGCATTGACATGGAAATATAAAGTGCCTGTCAGATGGCAGCCTGTAAGATTCTGAAGCTTTTGGCCAGAAAAGTGTAAAACAAAACAAATTATTCATGAGCTGTAAAAGAAGCACTTAAGGCTGAGGCCAAGAGTATCATGCTGTTATAAACCCATTTGGGGTATTGTCGAGCGATGGTTTTAATTACAGTCTTGCAGTATTCTCCATTATATTACAGTATATTCTTGCTGTTATTTCTCCTGCAAGACAATCTAGTGCCAAACATCCAGACAGTGCTGTTGTGTGCAGTGTCATGTGACTTCTTTGACCCATAGAGTTAATTAACTTCCTGACTCTCGCCCTGTTCTCAAGATCACAATCAGGTGGAGATTTCAAAGCATGCTTGCAATTTCCCTGCGAGTGCCACAGCCAAGTGGTCTCAAGGTCAAGGTAAAAGGAGAAATCTCTTTTTCAGAAGAAGCAGACACAAAACAAGGCGAGTGGCCCGCTTTTTTGTTATTATCATTCCAGATTGTGTCCAGAATTCCTGTATGATGTTAATGCTTTTAAAAATGGATGCATGTACAATTTTTACTGATATGGAGAGTAGTAGTTCCATATCAGTCAGGCAGCTTTGGTGTGATAGCTAGCAGTACCAGTCTACTTGTTCTGTACATTAGTTTCATTTTGTGGCTTGATCTCAGCAAACCTTTGTTCTCGTGCCCTTTTGAAAGTCAAAACTTCACAATTCTAAACATTACACTCACACAGACAACACAGGATGTCCAAATAACTTTAGGAGATAAAACATGAAAAGCTTTAAAAGGATTTTTTGGGAATTGGTGGGTTTCCACCGAGTCCTCTGGTGTCCTCCCACAGTCCCAATACATGCAGATTAGGCTAACTGGTGTTTTCAAATTGCCCATAGTGTGTGAGTGTGTTTGTTTGTGTGCCCCGAGTCTACTGGGATAGGATCCAGGCCTCCTGTGACCCTAAATAGGATTAGCCATATAGTGAATGATTGAATGCGGATTTTTTTGGTTATTTTAGGAGTCCTGCTGTGAGTCACATTACCATTACTCTGAGAGAAAATACACTTTGGATACTGTATTAGGCCATGTGTTATAAATGTGTCTATAGTAGCAGTTACACATTCTTGGAATGTTCTGATGACAGTGAAAGTGATCTTTACCGGACTACAAAATAACGACTTGACTTTTGGGGATGTCAGTAGATGGCATTTTGTTAGATCAATATGTATGGCCTTAATTTGCTCCTATCTCCTTATCTTGGCAGTTTCTGAACATCTTAAATTATGGACATAACCTTGTATTTGGTCAAAGACAAAATGATACAAGAGCATTTTACATTTTTAAAATATTTTCTTGTTGTATGTGTTTCGTATTTTAATTATTTTTAGAAATACTTTGGTAAAAATTTTAGGACTGCCAACAATTCTTTTATTCATGTGATGCAATGGGTAGCATCTCAATTCTTAAACAACCATGTCGAAAGATACGTGCCAAGGTCATGGAAAGGATGTTACTGTGTTTCATGAGGGTCAACTTATTGAACCTGTTCCAGTGTAACTGGTGCGTCGGGGTAAGAAAGGAAGTGCATGAAGCGGTGCATCTATCATGCATAGTGGCCACTGTACAAGCCTCTAGAGGCAGTGTTATGATTGCGTCAGTTGGTCAGCTCTAGACTCAGCAATGTTATGAAAATGAAGTTCACTGACTACCTGAATGTACTGAATGACCAAGGTATCACTATTGAATTTTTCCTTTTTTGATGTCACAGGCATATTCCTACAATTCATACAAATCCTGGCCAAAATTTAATGCTAATCTGGACCACAATAAATGTTGTAATGTTGCATAATTTTGTCAAAGCAATGTTTAAATGAATAATTTAAAGCCGTTGCTATAATGTTTGTTTTATGCAATAGTTTTGCTCATCTCTTGAAGGGTGCCAAAAATATTCAAGTTTATTATACTGTATGTTGTTCAGTAAGGAGGAGCACAAAAAGAAATTTCCTGAAAGTGTCAGTTGAATAGTACCAGAATTTATAGGCTTGTTGCGTACAAATAACCAATTAGTTAAGTTAATTGAGTCCACAAACAGAATGATAACATACAAGATTTGTCCATTTTTACAAAAATGTATAATACTCAGTTTTTAATCATTAAATACACATAATCACATGACTACCAAAAGATAGATTTATACATCATGGTGCAATCCTAATGGTTTAATAATGAGCGTAGCTTCAGCCGCCTGCTTCTCTTTAGAATTTAAATTAGATCTTTGAAATAAAGGATGTGTAACTCGAGGTCACCACAAGTCAGTAACATTTGTATTTCTCATGATGATGTCTCACATGGCTAGATCTCAGGCACTCAGGGCACAAACTGAGCTGTGATGGATGTCAAGGTGGAAAAAAGTATGTCAGTCAGTGTCACCATATTAGTTTACCTTCATTTTTGAGTTCCTGTACAACATCCATGCTCGAAGACACACAAATCCACTAACTTCATATTGATTACCAGTTCATTGCAATTAACTTAATGAATCCATTTAACTTTTTTTTTATGTAAACAACTAATAACTGTTCAGTCAATATAATTAATTTATTAAGGATGGTAATTTAATGGACACATGTTTTATTCATAAGAGTAAACAGTGCAACCAGTTTCTTGTTTTACTTACGTTTTTTTTTTTTCAATAAGGTTCCTAGATTTTTGAAAAGGAAACCCTCTGTGGTAGTGCCCGAAAGAAAACTATTAAGGTCCCCTATGTAATGATCAAAGGTTGTTAAGAAACAGCACTTTAAAGTCCTACAGTAGATTTAAGTTCTTTTCTTACAAACTCACAAAGAAAGCCAACATGGTGTGCTGTTTGATCTAAAGGCTGTATTACCATCTAGGGGCAAATCTTTTTGTTCTACCTAAAAATTTTATCTAAAAAAAATGAATATAATGTGCCTGCAAAAACAGTTAAAGGTACACACGGACCTTTAAAACTTTATTATAGAACGAATGAAAGCTAGCTGACATGTTCCTTCCCAAGTAAAGGATACCTGCTAAAGGTAATGAAATCACCCTAGAGAAAAGAAAAAGTACAGTTTGATACTTTTATTACTAATAGTTAGAATGTTCATTCCTGTGGCTGCTTTTAACTTTTCACAGAAATTGTTGAGGTTTAAGTCCATAAGTAGCTATGAGGACCCTCCAGATCTAGCCAATTATTTATTTATTTATTTATTTATTTATTTATTGCTGAAGTCCATTTTTCTGAACTCAATATGGAAAGTGTGAGAGGCTGCTAATCACAATATGGATTACTATGCAGAATTTATTTTTATTTCATGATCCAGTCAGGGGTGATAACTGGTTCGCAAGTGACCGGGAAACAGTTAAGGAGGACACTTTTGTTTCTGCCCATGTTTAGCTCATGCAGGACTTTACGACTCTGGAAGAAACTGAAGTGTGCATTTTTGTACAAGGTTTTTCTTTTACACATTATGTGTTTGGAAGGAAAATGCTTCATCCATATTAGTTCAAATATATACTGGAAAATAAGTTTACATCCACAAGTCTGTTATTAATCAATGTAATTTTATAGAATGCTTGTTTGCATTATTTGTTCCATTTATTTATGTAGAAAATATGGACCAAATACTGAACATCTCAATATTGAAATAAAATAGATAGATTGGTTTTGTTAGATTTGACAAAATAAAATTATCCTGGATTGTTGGTATTATTACTATCTCTCTCTCTCTCTCTCTCTCTCTCTCTCTCTGTGGGTATGTGTGTGTCCTGGTCTTTGTTCTGCTTTGTCTTTCTTTTGATGAATTCTACCCACTGTCCTTGACTTGACCCTTACTTCCATACCTGCCCCATAAATATAATATTTAATAGAAATTAATAATTTTGGAACTAGGATCTGGGTTAGTAATTAAGTAGTAACTTATTTGGCCTACCTAGAAACATACAATATTGCTCTATTTAACAAATGAATGAGCTAAGACTGTTACACCCTCTTATCAGTTTGGTAGAAAAAAGGGGGAAACAGGACGGTACTGCGGAGATGGGTGAAGGTGCGCGCGCGCACAAGCGCACACACACGCACGCACGCACGCACGAGCACACGCTCACAGACACGCAAAGAGACAAGACACTTCGCGGTTTCCCGGCGTTTGGCGTCATTCACGTGTAAAACTGGCGCCCGATCTACAGGTTATTGCGCATGTTTTTGGGAAGGTGCTGGCAGGAGGACGGAACACCTGCTGGAGAGAGGTGCTAGTGGAGGTGGTGAAGGGTGAGCGCTTCTCAACACATCACCTCTTTCCATCTTGATGCCATGGAGACTGTCGGAGCATCATTCCCCTTCACTGATCTCCCCGCTGTGGAGTCTGCACACACCAGCGCCAAGACGGATCTATGAAACCTGCATGGATTTGACAAACGCTTTCTCCTTCTCTCCTCTGACTTTCCTGTGATGATATGAGACGACGGATCGCGGACATTCCCCCGGCATCCTGGGCATCCCGAACGGACTGAGAACGCATCTGCAACAGGACTCAGCCTTCCCAGAGGTAGGAGGTGTAATTTCACACTAGCAGCCAGGTCGAAGTGCTCGCTCCTCTTACAGTCGCATCGTAATGTTTCTGCTCTTCACCTGTTGTAAAATCTTGTGCCGTATGGCTGAGCGTTTGTAAAACTGAAAATGCCATTGATTGCCATGGGCGAGGCATTTCTCCCACACTGTCCCAGATACAGTAGTGCTGTATGGCGGAGTGAATGAAGGTGGACATGCTGCTCAATTAATGGATTTCTCTCCACTCTTTCATGATCACGCCTGTTGACTCCTCTTAAGCTTCACATTTGATCCATTTTGGTCAGTTTTACGCAAAATGTGTTGCTGTGAATTATGGTGACCAGTATCCTAGATGATCCTCTATGAGTCATCTGTTGACGTGAAATTAACCATTATAACACACTGTGTGAAACATATCAGCAGGTGTAAGTATATCCCCTAGAGAGAGAGAGAGAGAGAGAGAGGTCAAGAAGTTGGGTTGTTTAATAGTTTAGTCCACAGGACAGGGTTTTGGTTTGCGCGGAGTTTTGACCCCTACAGCTGAAGCGAGCAGACTCTGTGTAGATTACTTCAGGGTTGTATCCCAAATCACACACCAGTCTGGTTCGTTTGTCTGATTCAAAGCATGGTCGTATTCTTTTTGCGTACAGTTTGTGCAATATCAGTGTGCGCGCGCTTTGAGACGGTGTCCAGCTCACGTGGGCGCGCAGCAGCCAGGCGCAGGAGTTTTTCTAGTGCCTTCAAGAAAGTAAACTGGGATTCATGTCTGGTGTCAGGAAACATCCAGCGTTCCACCGGGAGCATCTCCAGTGAAGAGAGAGAAGCAGCGCGGGCGGATCGGGAGTCCTCGTCCTCAGCGCGGGGAGATTTGGGCTCTGCAGGTGGCCGGTGAGCGCATGTGCTCTGGGAATGAGTTTAACCCTCAAACTGGCTTCCTGGACTAATCAGGCGATTCGTAAGTGACTGAACTGCAGTTTTTTGCTTTGTTCATATTTTTTGTTTAGATGCTTTTAGAGAAGGCTTTTCCCCCACTACTTGCACTATGAATACGCATTATTACAACTTAATAGCGCCAACTGGTGTAAAAAGCCAGGAAATAAAGTCAAGAGGTGAAATCTCTCTAGGGCAGGAAATTACACAAATAAACATTAAATAAAAAATTGCCTGAGATCTGCTTTCTGTGTGTGTGTGCAGTGCGCAGTGCGCAGTGAATGCAACTTGCTGCCATTTTAATAATTTTATTCTTATTCTAAGAGCATTTTAATTCATAAATAGGCTTATAATACAAAGGCTTTTCAAGGAAATATTTTGTAATAATTTCACATTTTTTTTAAATGTAAAAAAACATGTAAATGACAAATGCATTAGAAATATTTGATATTTTATTTCATTTTATTGTTTGTTAGTCATGAGCATGAGTTACTTGTTTTGACCTAAAAAAAAAAAAAAAAATTAAATTTGGCTCTACATGTATCCAAATAACTTTGATTAAGTTAAAAGTCATTTAGGTCATTTGCTTTACAGTGACACCTTGACTTGCATGCCCTAACCTAAGGTGAATGTGTTGAATATGTATGCTCAGAAGCTTAAGGACGAAGAATTTGACATTCATGACTTGTCTTTTCCTCAGCGAGCACTGACTAACCAGAGTCGTGCACAGAGATCCATTATTGGGTCAGAGTTACATTGAACCATAAAACAACATTTGTGACCTTAGTCTTATAAGATACTATGCAATTTGAAAAAAATGAATGAATGAAAGTTAGGATCAGTCAATATGGAGTCAGATATGGTCTGCCGTAATTTCCCCCCTTTTACGTTTATGCCTGAGGACTTGTCAATGACGTCTTAAAGCTGTTTTTTTTTAACTGGGCTGTTTTATTTTTGTGCACTGTTTAGTAATGCAAGCTGACATAACTGGATATAAAATGAAAAGCGTGATCACTATCCTGACAGTTAGCCTGACTGTTTGATTTAGGAGGAGATATTACTGTGGGCTATATTGTATAGTGGCACAACAAATCATTTCTGAAACAAGCATTGATTCTGACTCTGGAGATCTGACTTCTGAGACAAATGCAGTGTCTAGTTATTAGTGTTACAGTTTATTGTTATGATACAGTACACCATAAACACATAAACACCGTCCTGATATCACAAATCCACTCTAAAGTTCTGTTAATAAAAATAGCCTTTCCATTTGGATTATTTATATGATACATAACTTAAATACTTCAAACTGCAGATTTAGTGCATATTATAAAAGTTGATTCTATGAAATAAAATTTGTCATGTACAGGTTGGGCTTTTATTCTAGACATTGCCATCCTTCTTGCAAGTTTTACATCATTGCAAATCTTGCAAATCAACAGCCCCTGCAGCAATGGTTTGCCAGATTTAAGTGGAACCTTTAGTCTTTGGCAGGCCTGCCACTGTCTACACTTTATTTATATGGCACTTTCCATACATAAAAGGCAGCTCAAAATGCTACGTAAAAACAACATTTACAGAAATAGAAGAGCTTTGAAAATAAATAAGTTATTTGTGGTCAGGCTGCAGCGAGTAGTATGGCTGCTTCATGGCTTCATGGCCTGGTTCGATCCTGAGCTCAGGGGTTATGTCTCTGTGGAGTTTGTGTTTCCTCTGGGTTCTTCAGCTTCCTTCCCCCTCACATAAACATGCCATTATCTGCATTAAGTACTGCCTTGCCTTGGGATATACTAGCTTCCCATCAAGTGTGTATTCTGCCTCATGTATAGTGTTCCCACAATAGAAAACATTGAGAGAGGTCATATAATTTTTCAATTCCTACATTATAATTGTAAGATACCCACAATGCTGTTCGGGTACCTGCTGATAGTGTCACCAGTGGCAATTAATGCTTGCTTTACCTTTATTTAAAGACTGATGCAGTACTTTAGTTCTTGAATCTGTTAAGGTTTTTTCACCTCCTCTGTATGCTCTGCCTAAACATATTACCAGCTAATCATCACAAATCTCTTACATAACTCAACACAGCTGTGTCCTATATCAGAATTGCATCCTGAAAATTCAATGTTTGATGTTTCCACTAGTTATACATTGAACACCACTGGAAAATGCTACTAGAATGCTAGAAAAGTAGCTCTTTCATTTTTCAGACCTAAAAACAATCTACTGTAACTGCGAACTTGCTTGAAAATGAAAAAAAAATACAGCACAAGCCATTATTAGCACTTAGAGTTACTAAGCATATCAGTAATATAGTCCCATTTTGTACAACCATGGTAGGACCTCCAGTCAACATTCACACAGTATGGGCAATTTGGGAACTCCTATTAGCCTAATCTGCATGTCTTTTGACTATGGAAGGAAACCAGAGAATCCTGACGAAACCCACCAAGCACAGCGGGAACAGGCAAACTCCATGGACATCAAACCTGACACAGGAATCAAACCTGGGACCTGGAGGCGCAACGCGATAATGATAACCACTAAGCCAACGTGCTGCCACACACACATATTAAACTAGCGTTAGTACGCGTTAAAGCTTAAAATGAGATGATCAGCTTTAATGTAATCAGTGACATTATTATTTCAGGTTGAAGCCCACATACTGTACTTGTTTGCCTGTCTTTCTGTACAGGAGAACTCTCTGCCTAACTTATTAATACAAAGAAATAAAACCTTATGCCTTATGCCTTGTTTACGCTAAGCTGTACTACTTTCATCATCAACCAAATACACCCCGCACAGGAAAAGTTTTTTCTTAAAACGACTACAATCGACCACTTCAGCGTTGTTTTTTTCAGTGGTAAAAAATATTATATATTGGTGCAGTGGTTTGTTTACATAGTTTAATAAGTTTGTTAACGTATTAGTATCTTATTTTAAAGGAGATTATTAAATCTGGAACATAGTTGTTCATAACAACGGTTTCGAAACATATAAAGCAAACTGGTTTTAAACTTCCTGGAGGAAGAATAAACATACATTGATCTGTCCATTCATCTTTGAAGATTCAGTTTTCATTGTCTCCTTGCATTTTTTTTGGAGTAAGCCATGTGTTTTGTTAGGATTTGGGTGCTTTGTTAGGTGCATTAATATAATTTCTGTGTGTCCCGCATACTCTGTTTATTTACAGTAAAGTATCGTGTTGATTGGCTCTGTTGAGTGACAGCCACACCCACCATGAGGGAAAAAGTTCTATATTCTTCCAAAAAAAGTGTTGGATGCTGTATTGTAATCTGACACATCCATCTACTCAGTGTTTTGATTTATGGTGCATTTATGGGGCAGGTTTAACTTCAGGCAAAGGACTGGCAAAGTTTTATTAAATTCTGTGCTCCCAGTTTTGCATAATGCTGTAACAAATTCGGCTGCACAGATCTGACCAAGTTGTACAGACAAAACCTTTCTTTTCTTTAGCACATTCATGTTAGACCTTGGACCAAGAGTACTGAGACGACAACATATTTGATTTTAAAAGAGTTATGCGGGATCCCATGTGGTGCAACAGAAATGCATTCGCCCTGTGGACAGGTGATCATAAGTATTAAAAAATGTGTTTATTGATATTTAACTTTATTGGTCCCAAATGGTGCTCTTCTGTCATGGGTCATCAAAGTGTCATAGGTCTTACAAATTTTGCAGATCTATCTGAGTGAGAAATAATAGTAAGCCAAATGGCTGGTTTGTAAACCTATATGCCTTTGATGGCTGGCAGTGCTCACTTGGAGGAAGACTGCAGGGTTTGATGCTTTATAATTTCTATGAAACAGCCATTTATTGCTCATGTATTTCAGTCTAGTGCAAATGAAGATCTATATTTATGCGCATGTATCGTGTAGGTGGGTTTGACATACATTGCTGTATTATTATAATAAGTATAGCTGACTGGGGTATGCCAAGGTTATAGACACACACATTAGTGGAAATGCTAAGGGCGTTCTGATGAGAGGTGGTCCATGTGCTTCAGGAGCTCTGCTGACATTTCTGACAAACCTACAGCAAATCTATAACAAAACAGGGAGCATCATTGAGTCTCTTGCTCTCGCACTCTCTCTATCCCTCTCTATCTCTCTTCCGCTCTAACACTGTCTCTTACACACATTCTCTATTATTCATTTTTCCTTCCACTCAGTCATGTCAATGTTTTCATTACATTTTCATTATTATAATTACTCTTCATGAGTATTCTTTTGTCCTCATGAACTTTTTTATTTAATATTCATTGCTGAACCCTTTATAAGCTTGTCACTGTCAGCCTTTTCCCTGACTAAATCGGAATTCAATGTACTTGTCAGCACGGGGATTGCAATTAACCTTGTTGAGGTGCACCCCCTGTTTTCGAGGATCATTATCAGGACAAGCACATGTATGCCTTTTCAGAGCTGATTTAATGGCATGCCAGCAGCTGTGGCCGGTGGCTGGGGTGTCTGTGACCCAAATGCCATCGATGGCTCTGTTACTGATCCTGGAGTAGAGCCAAGACCAGATGACTCCCAATGACTCCCAATGGCACCTACAACTCAGAAGACAATAAGCTTCATTTCTGCACCAGCTTCACTTTTAGCAGCTCTGGATCTAAAGTGATTTAAGCTTAAGCTAAATCCATCTGTAAATTCATATATACAGTATCTTACAAAAGTGAGTACACCCCTCATATTTCAGCAACCACTTTATTATATGTTCTCAAGGGACAATACTATAGAAATTAAAATTGGATACTATATACTTTAGAGTAGTCAATGTACAGCTTGCATAGCGGTACAGATTTACTGTCCTCTAACAATAACTGGCAAGAAAAATGAGTACCCCCCCCCCCCCCCCCTAGTGAACACCCAAGTGTCCAAAGTGTCAATATTGTGTGTGAGCACCATGAGTACCACAGCTTTAATCCTCCTGGGCATGGAATTCACCAGAGCTACGCATCTTGCTGCTGGGATCCTCTTCCAATCCTCCATAATGATAACGCCGAGCTTCTGGATGTTAGACACATAGCGCTTTGCCACCTTCTGCTTAATTACGCTCCACAGGTACTCAAGGTCTGGAGTCATACTTGTCCACAAAAAAAACACATGAACATGGTCAATAGGACATTTAAAGAGGACATTTTCAGAGGACAGTAAATCTATACTGTTATATAAGCTGCACATTGACTACTCTAAAATATATTGTTTTTTGAGAAGATATACCAAAATGTTTGCTAAAATTAAAATTTATTTACACCGCTTCAGCGCTGTTATTTCAGTGGTGCAAATATTAACTAATCCCAGTAAAAATATTAAGTTTAGCTTTTCTAATAAATCTATTAATTAATTAATCTATTGGTGCAGTTCTCCTTAAACAAGTAGCTTATTAGTAGCTTATTGTGATTTAGATTAAGTCTGGCACATAACTGTTCATAATATCGATTTAACTCAACATTTTGATTTCATTTATGGTGTAATGCTACACTTCAGGCAGATATGTACAGTAAGTACTACAAAAATATCATGTCGATTTGAAATGAACCCACAGTTTGACACATGCACAGTACGCTGTTAAAACGTGAGTTCCTACAATGTCATTTTTCTTTTTTTGTCTCTCATAGTTGAGGGATACCTATGATAAAAATTACAGGCCTCTCTCATCTTTTTAAGTGGGAGAACATGCACAATTGGTGGCTGACTAAATACTTTTTTGCCCCACTGTATATACTGTATATGATACACAGTAAACACTTTATATATGGTGTGATGATCTATGTTAGAAATTAAACATGAAGGAAAATAATCATCAAAGAGAGAGTGTTACTACTACCATTATTAGCACCGGAAGGTTAATTATTTTTCCTATGGTATAATAGCATGTGATTTGCCAGTTTTTATATTTTTTAAACGACATGTAGTCTGTATCCCATTGTAGTTACATTTTATTCTATTTAATTATACATTCAATGTTTTAACAACAACAGTTGTTTCCTCACTAGTCTGCCTCTATGTGTGCATGTGTGTGTGATTAGCACTGACACCTTACATCTTCAGAATTGGGATTCAAATCTCACCTCTGGTCTTGTGTCCATGGAGATGCATGTTCTCTCTGTGCTTAGCAGGTTTCCTCTGGTTATTCCAGGTTTCCTGCCACAGTCCAAAGACATGTGGTGTAGGTTGATTGACGCTTGCAAATTGCCCGTGGTGTGTGTGCTTGTACAGTGCGGATTGATGAGTAAATTAAAGGTTTTTCCCCGCTTTGTGTGTCCTAGGATAAGCGCCAGGCCCACTACAACCCCACAGTATATAAGATAAATGGTATAGAGAATTAATTAATTAATTAATAATGTTAAGAACCTCCCAAGCCTTCTGACATTACGCTTAACCTGTGTCTGATAACTTTATGAACACTAAAGTAATCTTAAAACTGTTACTGTATATTATTCCTTGTTCAATGTCAACACCACACTGTCCGTTTTGGAACGGTGAAGGTGATGTCTGTAGTTATAGGCTTGTCAAATTATCATACCATGAAATTATCCAGACTGCCCCATCTTGAGTTCAGATGGCACTTTTGCATAACCTTAGGCAGCAGGACAGTCATGGTTCTTGAAGCACAAAAATAGTCATGGATTTAGACTGTGAAATCAGACTGTGTGTGAACTCCTTTCCGATTGTACTGTATTCTCCAGTAAGAGGAGGAAGGAGGTATATGGAAGAACATTTTACCGGGTGGTATTGCACAGCTTGTATGACATCTTTGACGGTACTTGGATTTGAGATAAGATCTGAGCTGAATGCCAAAGTGGTGGATGTACAGTATTGGATTTATTTTGATGGAATGTTCAAAGTGTGATTTATAGTCTTCAGTTTAATTACAGAATTAATAAGAATAGCTGATGGATGGATAAAATAAGTGGTCACATGGAATTGTGTTTGTCACTAAAGAAACTTAGACATTAAGTAATAGAGCTCTTTTCAGATAAACGCATCATTGAGGCTGTTTGTAATTACCTGCAGAACGCGAAAGAAGTGAGAAAAAGTCTTCGGAAAAAACATTTCCAAGCCAAAAACTCACTAGCCAGTTTGATTATAAAACTGCCTGACGGGGCATGACTAATGCAGTTTTAAAGGCATAGTGTGGTCATGCCAAATATCGATTTAACAATTTGAGTTACTGTGTGTTGCTTTACGTACGTAGTGATTTATTCAACATAGATACGTTTCATTTTTGAGCATCTTTTATCGTCACAGATTTTATTCATATGTGAAGACACACAGACCTTCTTTCTCTATAGCAACCATAAGGCTCTCAATTAAAAAAAAAAAGCTTTAGTTTTTTTCCATGCTGTACAATATACTGTAGTTTTCTTCTCAAAAAAGTACCACGACAGAACGAACCTCCCTAGAAAGCCAAGAGAACCCACTTTTCTCTATTCATGCATGTGCAAGTGTAATTTGTGGCTTATCATAACAAACGGTTGAGTTGAGGATAGACATTATTATGCATGGAGCATCATACAATTAATGAAATCAATAAGATGTGTAAATTCTGACTCTGAATTCTCCACCATGCGAGACAGCAGTATCCAAATCAATAGGTCACGCAAAGTACAACAGACAAACCATCAGAATTTCTATCCATGTCTGGCATAGTAAAATGTAACTACGTGTGAAATTCAAGCTGTGTTTCACAGTTGTCTCGTGCTGATGGGTTGTCTCTATGTGAAGCGAGTCCAAGTGTGGGTGGACTGTAAAAGCACCTTCTTCACTGAGCTGTTCGAATCCGTTTTTCATTTTCTGGAAGTTCTGTGATAAAACCTAAGCTCAGACCTTGGTCTGAACCTTGACAGTGGGTGGTTCCTGGTTATTTGTATGATCTGAAATAGAAATTGTGTCTCAAATTCTTTTCTAGTCATTTTGTGAAGGAAAATAGGACAGAATGCACTGATGTTTCTGTTGCATCACAACCTTCCTTAGTTAGAAAATGCTATAATGTTTTCTAAGTTAGAGTATGCCTTCTTATTTGTTAAAAATGATTGAAAATGACTGAACAAAACTGGATTAATCTTGTCATACAAAATGCAAGTCACTTTTGTGCATTCTGAGATGCTTCTCTGCTCACTATGGCTATAAGAGTGGCTATTACTGTTATCATGGAATTTCTGTCATCATGACCCAGTCTGCCCATTTCTCATCAACAAGGCATTCCTTCTACAGAGCTTCCACTCTGTGGATACTTCTTTTATTTTACATCATTCTGTGTAAACTCTCGACCTTCTTGTCCCAGGAGATTAGCAGTTTCTGAAATATTCAAACCAGCCCATCTGGCAGCAACCATACCTTTAGTCAAAGTCACTAGGATCACATTTTTTCATCCAAAAGTTGTGTGTGTGTGTGTGTGTGAGAGAGAGAGAGAGAGAGAGAGAGACAGAGAGAAATGCACCAAGGAATTTTCATAATGATCACAGCTGATCACAGTTGAAAGTCCAGTGGCTTTGTCTGCCATTGACAAGGTGATTAGCTTCACCTGATTGAATTTACAAGTCATTTTTAGAAGGGAGTGATCCTTTTCCAAATCAGTGGTTTAATATAGTTTAATCAGTTGTTTCAAAATATAGTTGGATAAAACAAAAAACGGTCTTTATTTTAGGCAGCAAAGATAAAGCCCCTTAGCTTAGCTGCCTAAAATGAAGATATATATATATATATATATATATATACAGTATAGGGTATAGAAAAGAATCACCCCCTTTAACCCTTTAAATAAAGTTTCACTGTATATTCATACACACACACACACACACACACACACACACATAT